>JAJJMA010163593.1:0-19565 GCA_023529015.1 Papaver nudicaule | reverse complement strand
AACTTCTCAAAAAAACAATTTTTTTTTTTCAAAACCAAACCCGATTCTCTCAAAATCCTTCATTCTTTCGAATTCTTACTTACTACTCTCAAATTCTTTCGAATTAAATTCATGGCTATCGACGGAGAAGGAGATGATTCAACAATTACTTACAAGAGGAGGAAAGAAAAGAAAAAATCAAATAACAACCGTGACGAAGAAGAAGAACAATCGGAGGAAGATTCTTTGGCGGAAATGCAGAGGTAAGTTACTCCAATCAACTTTGCAATTGTTTTGGATGTTGTTTGAATCGATTTGATAGGTTAGAAACCGTTAATTGAATTTACAGCATGAAAACTCGTCAAGCTATGAAAAAATAGCACGACGATTTTACAGTTTCAGAAAAAAAATCAAGAACAATCCTCTTGCAGTTGAACAAAAGCTTGACGATTTACACAGTTTCAGATATAGTTTCCTAGTTTTGCATGCACAGAATCGTCATAAAATAATATATTTCCTTGACGAGTTTTTCTAAATCGTCTGAATATTGTCCCGCAGAAAAAAAATTAAGAACAATCGTCGAGGTTTTCCATTATTCCTTGACGAGTTAGTCACTTTCAGATTAAATTGCCTATTTTTGCATGCCTAGAATCATCATGTAATTATGCATTTCCTTGACGAGTTTTGTGAAATCGTCTCAATAGTGTCCCAAAGCATGACGAATTTGGACATAAAAAATTTATGCTCTGTCCAGTTTTATGAGTAAATCGTAATGCTTTACCTCGACGATTTAGAGTGGGACTTAATGAACTCGTCATGCATTTGTAAAATTCCTTGACGATTTTGATTGTTCTGATGAGAATCGTCGTATATCCTTTTTTTTCCATGACGATTTACTGTGTCATTTTACTTGTTAATTGATTTGTTATGTGTATGTATTAAGGTTGGAGAAGATCAAAATGGGAAAAAGACCAATGCCACCTGAGGGTTCCAAACCAAGTCTTCGTTCTACCAGACAGCGACCGGTGATAATCCGTGAGCCAAACCCTGATGCAGTTCCTACTCCTATGGAGTTCGATGATGATAGTAATGTTCTGAGGGCTGAAGATGACATTCCTCTCGACGTGCTCCAACTGCAGTATGCGGAATATTGATGGGGTACAACCTAATGACGGACCCCAAGGTGATGATGATGATGATGAGGAAACTGATGATGAGGAAAGTGATGGCGATGACCAACCCCAAGGTGAAGACCAACCCCAAAGCAAAAAGAAAGCTAAAGCGAAGACATCACACATTCCCGATGAGATTTTGATGCTACCAAAAGAACACGGACCTTACGGGGTACCAGCTGATGGTGGACATGTTCTTTTCGGATACAAAACCTCTTGGGCTCAAACAGTTTACGCTACCATGGTAATATACCCGTCCCTTGCTTCTAATTTTAGATAGGTTTAGCTAATTTGATTGTTATTAATAAATTTTTATCTCGTAGGTTCATTCGAATGCCACTAGAATATTGAGGCACCAAACGGCGTACCGCAATATGGCCAACTGGCCGCTTGAAGGTGAATGTGAAAGGTTCATAGAGATTGTTGACAACTCCGGTCTGAGGCCAATCGTGGATAACTCTGTTATCGCCTATGACAGCGAGACGGTATCAGCATTCTGTGAGAGGTATTATGCGGAGACATACACCATGCACTTTGGGTTCGGGGAGATGGGGCTCACTCCTGAAGATGCTCATCATACTTTCAAGGTCAAAATTGATGGCAAATCAACCAATGAAGGCTATGTAAAGCAACTCACTTTTCAGAGACTTCGTGAATTGTGCGAAGAGTTGTTTGGGTGGGGTGAGGACGAGGCGAACTCATGGTTTATGCTTGACAAGTATGGAAAACCGAAGAGGGAGTTCAATCTGGTAAGGTTGAGAGCGGAGTATTCTGGGACCAAGATAAAAGATGACGGTGCTACAATGGAAGATCGTGAAGTAAGGGCTGCTGCTGCAGCTTATCTCTTATATGTCCTCGCTATTTGTGTATTCCCTTCGTCTGCCGGTAACAGGGTGAACGCCAACTACCTCCATCTATTATATCCCTTGGATGAGGTGAACCAGTACTCGTGGGGAACAACCATAGTGTCACACGTGAACACGGCGCTGAGAAAGGTATCCCGGCATAAAACTGCTCAATTCAATTGCAACACGTCTCTGCTGCAGGTAATATATGGTTTTTTGGTTGTTTAAGTTCGTACATATATATGGCCTGTTGTTTATGTGTAGTTGATGTTCTTCACAGGTGTGGATATATGAACACTTTCCGAAACTAATGGCAGCAAATGATAGGTGGATTGATCTGGCAAAGAAAGGCCAATGGCAACCTGATCAACCAAGAGGCCAGTGGTACATGTTCACGGGGGATCAACTGAAGGGAAAGAAGAGTTGGTACCTTTTCGTTCGCTAAAGATTGGACAGCATAGAGGCACATGAGGTAGTTTTTGACCCCTACATGGACCATAGGAATGAGGGAAAAATGGCACCAAGAGAACCAATTTGTATGTACCATGGTCCTTTGTGGCACCCCCTTGGGCATACAATGTACGACCCGAGCCGAATAATGAGGCAAGTCGGGTATATTCAAGATTGTCCAGCTGAGCCAAAATTCAAAGTGGATCGTGATAAATCAGGTGCTGACATTGGGCGTATCGTCGTAAAATACAAACCAGAGCCCTCTTACGAACATTGGAATGCACAAATGGATAATATCATAGAAGGATATCTTCGGTGGCAACCGGTGGTGCTTGGACATGAGAGCACAAAACGCTACCTGAAATGGTACCTTGCATTCACGCATGCCAAAGTGATACGTGGGGAAGGGGAATTCACTCTCCCTCGTGGCCGTGATGGACGTGGGCGTAATACCGTCTATGATGATTCTTCGTTGTACAAGTTATGCGTAAGTTTATATTTTGCAATTGAGTTGTTTAAGATTCACACTTAAATTACTCAAATATCTAACTCATGTTTTTTTTTAATGAAAATAGAAGGGGCGGTTGAATGCTGTCCTCAACTGGTTGTGTTTGAGATCGAATAAAGGAAAGGGGTTGACCGAAGCTGAACTGAACCAACATAATCAACACATTAGGCACATCAATATGCCTGAGGCGGAGCACATGTTCGAGGAATTACGACGCAACACGAAGAGTCGTCATATTGAAACCAGTGACACTCAAGAGAATCAAGATACAAGAGAAACTTCTAGACGAGGTCGTGGTCGTGGGCGTGGCCGTGGCCGTGGCCGTGGGCGTGGTGAAGGTGAAGGTGAAGCCGATGGGGGCAACAATGATATGGTTTAGTTTTTTCGTTTCGCACTTTGGTTTTAGTAGGTGAAAGAATATTATGTCGGTTTGGTGTGTTTGATACATTTTTCGTTTCCTAGGTTGACAATGGTTTTTTTTTTAACGGTTCATTGCTGACAATGGTAAATCGTACTAAGTTTGATTCATTTGTGTTAGTTTACATGTCTAAATTGTTTGGAAACTCAAAGAAAAAAATCAGAAATTCGTCATGGTTTATGTTCAAACCACGAAGATTCCGACAGCCTGTTTCCAAACAGTTGTTAATACACATAAACTCGTCATGGTCATGATGTAAACCACGACGATTTGAGCATAATAACACTTAGTCGTCATGTAAATCCATTACGATTCACCTTGTTTTTTCGGCAGAAGGGTGATTTTTCTCAAAGCCAACTCGTCAAGATTTTATAACATAATATGACGATTTAACTTGTTTTTTTGGAGAGGGGTGATTTTTCCCAAAGCCAAATCGTCAGGATTTTATCACATAGTGTGACGAGTTAACTTGTTTGCTTGGCAGCAGGGTGATTCTTCTCAAAGCTAAATCGTCAAGATTTTATTACATAGTGTGACGATTTGGCAAGCAGTATTTTCAGGCATTTTGGATCCACTTCTTAAATCGTCGTGGCACTGTAAAAACCTTGATGATTGTTCATCTCTACACGCAGTGTCGTCATAGACCATCTTATTATCTTGACGAGTTTTGTGGAATCGTCACAATTGGATGTCATTTTGTGACGATTCTGGGTACGAAGCAATTGGGTTGAGTTGATTTTCGACGAATTTAACATTGAAGTGAGTCCCATAACTGTTTTGAGCTTTGAGGATCATGTTTGAACATTTTCGAAAACACACACCCAAATGGTGGCGGTGGTGGGGGGTGGAATTGGAGGTGGTGGTGGAAATGGAGACGGATGGTGGTGATGATGGCTAACTATCTAATTTTAAGATGTTTTGCTAATTAATAATCTAATATTTTTGATAATCAATAATTTATTTGCTAATCCCAATTACAATCTCTAATCCTAATTATGGTGTATAAGGGGTTTTTGAGATTACTTCATTGTAACCCTATTTTGGATTAGCCTTCGCCCCTATTAAAAAATAACTCGCCCCCAAATTAACCAGGTTTTTAAGCCCATTATTAGTCCATTTCACCAGTCCATCCTTTCTATTGATTCCTTTCACTACATTGATAAAGTCCCCTTCCAGATGTAGATTCCGCACTTGCATTTCCACAGCTTCCGGATACCTTCTAATGCAACTTTTGCCTCCGCATCCTCCTCATCTTTTGCTACTGATGGTATACACCAGGCCCCTTTGCTTAACCCTGCATCAGACATCATTATTAGACCGCTACCCATTGTCTTATTCTGCTTTAGAAACGATGAATCAAAGTTAATTTTAACAAAATATTTCTCAGGCAAAGTCCAAGGTTGACTGTCTCTTCTTTGCACAGTCCTTCGGACATTAACAGTAAGTTTTTCCAGTCATCAATTTCCTGCCTTACTTGTCTAATTAGTGTAGCAATCACAATACCAGTCCTGTTTCCTCTAGACACACATAAGCACACCACAGACAAGTATAAAGCAAGCACACACAACAACCAAAAGAAGAATAAAGAAGAAGCAAACCACGACACAGAGATTTATAGTGGTTCGGCAAAGCATACTCCACTTGACGATGATGAACCTTTCACTATGGAAATCTGAAGAACAATCACAAGAACCACACGGTTTAGTCCCTTGCTGTTTTCTCTTGTTTCACAACCCTTACAAGAACAAGTCTCAACGTTGTGTAACCTTACGACTAGAAGAAAACCTATATGTCTCTCCACCTCTATGTCTGTGTCTCCGTGTGTCTAAGACTCAAGAGACTACCACCTATTTATAACCTTCAATACTTGGTTATCAAGTAATACTCGATGTCCAAATCCTAGACGGTTTCCTAACTTCACAATTTCCTTATTCTAACCCAAGTCGGTTTACTTGGTTTCCTAGAATAGGACTCTTGCAAGCTTCCTTGTATTAGTGAAAGACTTGCTCAAAAAATATTACAATTCTCCACCTTTGTTGACAATCTTTCACTCTCCACATTGTTCTTCATTTCACGTACTTCATCGTCACCACATTGCACCTTTCGGTGCCTACACTGGTATAGTGTTGATCAAGTTCAAACAATGTTTGAACTTACTAACCAGTACTACCTTCGTGAGCATGTCTGAAGGATTATCCTTTGTGTGAATCTTCAGAACTGAAAACTCTCCACCCTCAACGGTATTTCGGGCAAAATGATACCTCACATTGATGTGCCTTGCTCTTCCATGAAAGTCTTCATGCTTCATCAAGTCTATAGCACTCTGACTGTCACTATACACATATATGCATTCTTGTTTGACTCCAAAAACTCCAATCAAACCTTTAAGCCAAGTAGCTTCCTTCATGGCCTCATTTAATGCAATTAGTTCAGCCTCAGCTGTTGATTGAGCTACAACTGATTGTACTGACGACCTCCAGCTTATTGGACCACTAGCCAACGTAAACACATATCTTGTAGTAGATCTAAGTCGATCTACATCACCCGCATAATCCGAATCCACATACCCACTAACTTGTGGTTCTTTACCAACCTCTCGTTGATAAACTAACCCAACATCTAGCGTGCCCTTTAGATACCTTAGTATCCATTTCACAGCTTGCCAATGTTGTCTTCCTGGATTTGCCATAAATCTACTGACAACTCCAACAACTTGTGCAATGTCTGGTCGAGTACAAACCATTGCATACATCAAGCTACTAACTGCACTCGCATATGGAACAAGAGCCATGTACTCCTTATCAGCTTCAGTACTTGGTTTTATCTTCATGGACAACTTAAAATGACCACCCAATGGTATACTCATAGGCTTTGAATCTTGCATTCCAAACCTCTCCACAATCTTCTCCAGATATTGTCTCTGTGTGAGACACAATCTACCCATCTTTCTGTCTTTTTGAATTTCCATTCCAAGTATCTTCTTAGATGCCCCAAATACTTCATCTCAAACCCCATACTAAGTTGAGCCTTCAACTTATCTATATCCCCCATGCTTTTCGCAGCAATGAGCATATCATCCACGTATAGAAGTAGAAATATTAAGGAATTATCATGAAGCTTCTTTGTATACACACAACTATCATGAAGACTGTGTGTAAACCCTTGTTTCTTCATGAATGTATCAAATATCTTATACCATTGTCTGGGTGATTGCTTAAGCCCATACAATGATTTCTTCAATATGCATACATAATCTTCTTTACCCGCAACAACATAATCTTCGGGCTGTGACATATAAATGTCCTCCTCCAAGGTACCATGTAAGAACGTTGTCTTGACATCAAGTTGCTCTAACTCTAAGTCATAGGATCCTACTATATCTAACAAGGTACGGATCGAAGTGTGCCTCACAACCGGAGAGTAAATTTCGATGTAATCAACACCTTCCCTTTGTGCATAATCCTTAGCTACCAAACGCGCCTTAAACGGTATGCTATTTGTACCAGGAGTTCCTTCCTTCTTCACAAATACCCATTTGCAACCAATGGCTTTGCTACCCTCAGGCAACCTATCTAGTTCCCAAGTACCATTCTTGTGTAGAGAATCAATCTCATCATCTGTAGCTCCTTGCCACTTTACAAAGTTGGAATCTTTCATCGCTTCTTGAAAAGTACTAGGTTCATCACCACTAATCATGAATGCAAATGTTGTATGATAATCTTTCATCCAAACATGAGGTCTCCTGTTTCGTGAATCTTTATCGTTCACTAAGGAATTTTCTTCTTGTTGTTGTTGAGATTCTTCATCTTGAATCTCTACCTCATTTGTATCTTCTTCAAACACATAATCATGTTTAGGAATTTATCTTTCCTCCACAGCCTCGCCACTCTCTACCTCCACCTGAGTTATATTCTCTTTGTTAGGGTGTAACAAAGACTTCTCATCAAACGTAACATCTCTGCTAATAACAACCTTGTGGGTTTCTTCACACCACAACTTGTAACCCTTGACTCCTTCAGCAACACCAATGAAAATTGCCTTCTTTGCTCTTGGATCTAACTTACTCTCTCTGACGTGATAGTAAGCTGGACAACCAAAAACCTTAATAGAATCATAGTTAGCAGGTTTGCCAGTCCACACCTCAATAGGTGTCTTTAACTCAATAGCAGTCGATGGTGACCTGTTAATTAGATAGCACGCCGTACTTACTGCCTCAGCCCAAAATTCTTTACCCAACTTAGCATTGGATAACATGCACCGTGCTCTCTCCATAAGGGTACGATTCATTCGCTCCGCTACCCCATTGTGTTGAGGTGTTTTTCTCACAGTCCAGTGTCTAACTATGCCTGCACTCTGACAATACTCCTTCAATGGGTCATTCTTGTATTCCCCACCATTATCCGACTTAAGTCGCTTTACCTTCTTGCCAGTCTGGGTTTCTATCATAGTCTTCCACACCTTAAACTTCTCGATAACTTCATCCTTCGACTTCATAGCATACAACCACACTCTCCTTGAGAAATCATCGATAAAAGTGACAAAATACCTCCTTCCTCCTTTGGAAACTTCCCTAGAAGGACCCCATACATCAGTATGAACATACTCCAAAATACCTTTAGTACAATGGATTTCCTTACCAAACTTCACCCTATGCTGCTTTCCATAAACACAATGTTGACAGAAATCAAGTTTGGCCTTCTTCAACTTGTCAAGAACACATTGCTTCCTTTCTCACTGATATGCCCCAGTCGCATGTGCTAGAGTCTTGAAATACTAGAGTCTCCATCATTCTCAATTCCTGCATAAGCTCCACCCACCACTGTATCACCACACAAGAGATACAAATTTCTTTGTCTCTTAGCTTGAATCACCACCTTCGAGTCTGTCTTCATCACCTTTGTGAATCCACCTTCCATTACAATCTTATAACCTTTGGATTCCAAAGTACCCAACGATATCAAATTCTTCTTCAACTCTGGAATATGCCCCACCTCAGATAAGGTATGTACCTTTCCTTCATGATTCTTGATTCATGTTGTTCCTATCCCAACTACACCACAAGCATAATTATTACCTAGTAGCACAGTACCACCTCCTATAGATTCATAAGAAGTAAACCAGTCCCTATGAGGACTCATATGATATGAACAAGCTGAATCAAATATCCACACGTCATTATGCTCACTACATGTGACTGTTAGCACATCTCCAGTATCAGAACTATCTTCAGCTATTGCTGCTTGCGAACTTGAATCACGATTCTCCTTAGCTTTAAGCTTTGGACAATCTTTCTTCCAGTGTCCAGGTTTGTGACACCAATGACAATCAGACTTCCCTATGGTTTTTCCCTTATACTTGGTCTTCTTAGAACCAGGTCTCTTTCCATTGTTTACATACAATCCAACCGCTTGATCACTTTCTATAGCATCCTTCTTACGAAACTCATCACTTAACAAGACAACAATTACATCGTCTAACTTGATAGTATCTTTCGATGCTAATGTACTTCGAATCAACGTATCATATGTATCAGGAAACGAACACAGTAGTGTCATAGCTTGGTCTTCGTCTTTAACAACTTCTCCTACATTGGTTAAATCAGTCATCAACTTATTAAAGTTGTTGATATGTTCGTTAATAGACGTACCTTCCTTGAATCGAAAACGATACATCTGTTTCTTTCGAAACAACCTACTTGTGAGAGACTTTGTCATGTACAAACTTTTCAACTTAGTCCACAAAGACTTTGCTGACTTCTCAGACATAACATTGTACGTGACCTCCTTGGACAAACACGAACGAATTGCAGCACAAGCCTGCAAATCATATTCTTCCCGTTCATCATCATCCATATCCTTTGGCCTAACATCCTCCAAAGCTTTATGCAAACCTTGCTGGATCAATGCATCTTTTACTTGCACTTGCCAAATACCAAAATTTGTTCTTCCATTAAACTTATCCACATCAACCCTAATAGTTGAATACTTTGGTGTTGGTACCTTCGCTGGCTTCACCGGAATATTAGTATCCCCTTCTCCCATCTCTCACAACACCGCTTCTTTGATCTCGGAGTTAACATGACAAGGTTTTGATACTAATTGTAGCAATCACAATACCAGTCCTGTTTCTTCTAGACACACACAAGCACACCACAGACGAGTATAAAGCAAGCACACACAACAACCAAAAGAAGAATAAAGAAGAAGCAAACCACGACACAGAGATTTATAGTGGTTCGGCAAAGCCTATTCCACTTGACGATGATGAACCTTTCACTATGGAAATCTAAAGAACAATTACAAGAACCACACGGTTTAGTCCCTTGCTATTTTCTCTTGTCTCACAACCCTTACAAGAACAAGTCTCAACGTTGTGTAACCTTACGACTAGAAGAAAACCTATATGTCTCTCCACCTCTATGTCTGTGTCTCCGTGTGTCTAAGACTCAAGAGACTACCACCTATTTATAACCTTCAATACTTGGTTATCAAGTAATACTCGATGTCCAAATCCTGACGGTTTCCTAACTTCACAATTTCCTTATTCTAACCCAAGTCGGTTTACTTGGTTTCCTAGAATAGGACTCTTGCAAGCTTCCTTGTATTAGTGAAAGACTTGCTCAACAAATATTACAATTAGAACATCCACCTGAATTTGGACATTCTCATAGACTTTTGTACACCTTATTTTCCAAAGATGCTATAAAGCAGTACCTGCAAAACAAACAAACTCAGCAGTCGGTTGGACACTAGTTCAACTTGGCTGGAACCAACTGGCTATCCAATCTTTTAACCTCACCCCATTGATGACACCTGCAATGTTAGTATCAAGGCAAACCAACAACTCTTCACAAATTGGCAATCCAACAAAATATGTTTAGCTGATTCCCTATCTGAATTGCAAAATAGACAAACATTATTAGTACCTGGAACAAACCTAACATACTTATCTCTTACAGATAGACTATTGTGAACACATTTCCAAAGAAAATGTTTGATTTTTGGAGAGAGATTATCTTTCCATAGGTTTTTCCAGGGTAAAGCTCACAGCTGTTGTACTATTTTGTGATTCGGTGATCACCCTATAGGCAGAGTTCACTATAAACCAACCATTAGGAGTTGGTTTCCACCCAAGACCCACAACTATCATTAATATGATGCAATGGGTTGTGGTACGGAAAATATTTATGTCTCAGTATACTAACCCACAATGCATTGTTGTCATTCAACATTCTCCAAGCTAACTTAGCTAGGAGAGCCGAATTAACTCCTCAATAGTCTTAATATTAAGACCTCCTTGCTCATACAGCTTGGTTATATTTTCCCATTTAACTGAGTACCCTCCTTTAGCCCCTTGCTTCTTCTTCCACCAAAAACGTCTTTGTATAGCATCTAACCTGTCAGTTAACTTTTTAGGCATAGGAAAAACAGAAAGATGATGCGAAGCCATACTACCTAGAATAGACTGAGTTAAAACAGTACTACAAGGTTGATTAAGATCCTTACCCTTTTCATCGTTATCCTGTAGAGAAATTTGATGTTTAGTCCAAAAAATCCGGATCCATTTAACCGGAGATGCTTTTGTAAAACTGCTTTAATCGGAGGTTCAAAATCGGATGAAATTATCCGCCTACCCCTGACTTTGCACGTGTGAGCCCCTATATCCTCATTACACCTTCTCTCGTTCTTTCTTTCTCTTCTCCTCTCAATCTATTCTTCCCCTTTCTTCCTGGGTTCGATCATCACCACATTCACCACAAGAGAAACATACTCGAGCAACATAAAATCAATCAAAACTTCTGGATCTATAGTGAAGAAATTGTGAAAAATCTATATCTACGATGAAGAACTCGTGAAAATCTAGATCTACGATGAAAAATTATCCAAACCTGATCTACAATGAATATAATGATCAAAATTCTCCAGAAGTATCATAAAATCAGTACATATCATAAAAATCAACTAAAAACCCAAATCGTGTACTAAAAATACATATCAATATGTATTGTTTCAGTGCATATGGTAAAATTTCTGGTATCTTTAAAGTCGGTAATGTTTCTTACATGAACTGCAATGGTCCTTTTCGACAAGGAATGACTGCTCTTAAGAGTTATCAAGTTGCAAAATCAATAATAGAGTCCAACGTACTGGTCAGAAAGCTTCACAGGGAACTGCTCAAGTACTTGGAAGATTCCAAAATGCGTTTTTACGCGATGTTCTGTCTGAGGGACCCGAAACACATGATGTATAAACATTTGATGGATCTGCGACTAACTGAGCTTTCTAAGGAATTAATCAAAGAAATTACCATTGAGATAATATCCACCAAGCACAGGTTAAAGTATGTGGAAATGTGGAGTGTGGTCTTGCAGATTTTTATGTTTGCAATCTAAGCGAAGAAATTTATCAAGTTATAATACAACGTTCGGATCTGTCTCCAGTCTATAGAGGACTTATTAAGCATTGTAAAGAGAGCAAGATATCAGGGTGGGTCTCAGTTTCTTTGGTCAGCAATTTTGAAAAGTCATTACAAGAAACATTCAACCATGACTGGATGAAAGACTTTGATTTCATGTCACCTTCCTGGTTTGTTTACTTTCTTGAGCGTCTTCTTTTCTTGGTTTCATCTTGGCATGATTCCTTTGTTGGATATTTTCAACAAACCCCTGATTTTGTAGGCGCTAGGACTGGGTTTTCGGTGATCGACCTTTGTTAGAAATTTTTCCGTTTTAGGGTTCTAACTGACAGTTAGAAAACTGAACGGAAAACATCGTTTCCCAATAGACACCATTGTTGTCTGTTGATGAAGAGACATGTCTTTTCGCAGATGCCCGTTGATGATGAAAAGACATCTTCAATGGATGCGAATTCCTCTATAAATAACATCTTGGTTTTCCTCTCAAAACACATCTCTGCCTTCTCTGTTTTCTCTCTTAAACAAGCATCATCAGAAACAAACCTGTGTGTTCTTGGTTGGGTCAAGGTTGTACAAGCCTTGTACTCGACATTGTTGTGGGGCTTCAAGTATCCTGACGACAATATTCGTTTGACCTAGTTGTACTCGCCAATCTAATTGGGAAGGGTCGAATAACTGTCGAAAAGAATCTATTGTTAGAGCCTTGAACCCTGAACCAACATTCTTTTCTCACCCTTTGTTTTAGTGCCAATTTTCCAACATCCTTTTATACAGTAAATTCTTTTGTCCGTGAAACAATTCCCTGGGGGAATATAAGGTGCAATTCAAGCTCTTTATCAGTAGCTGACTCAAAAGTTTTTTCAAGAAGGTCTTTCGATTTATAACATCCAAGATCAAAGAAATTTTTTCAAGTAAGCTAGAATGGCTTTGGGAACGTGATTTTGACAGAATGGCTTACTACCCTTTTCTAGTCTTTAAGTTGGTTCTTTTGGTTACTTTAATCTGTTTGAATTATGGACGTCACTTTGATTTGCTGTACAGTCTACTTGGTAGATATCATATAATAACCGTACTGCCGCCTGAGTTTGTTAAAATTCTCGAGAAAAGAGGCAAAAGGCCTTTTAGTAAGTTGCTTGCTGATGTCCTTGAAGCAATTGGGGATCCTTTGGTCTGTTTGAAGTCAGGAGATATTCAGAAAGATTTGTTGAGCCACAGTGTCTTAGAGATAGATGTGGATTTGATTCACTCCAGAGAAGATATATTGGGAATATTATACCTAGAAAACTCAGAATGTGACAGAAACGATGAAATGGAGTATGAAAGTGCAAGTGATGGAAATGTTCCTTTCTCCAATTTTGACCATATGAGTTATATTGAATGCCCAACTGAGTCTGATGATGATCTTCCTGAATATGATACAGAAAGGAAAGAACAGTTGGAGACTTTAACCGGAGATGTTGGGAGGTTCATGCAGTTATTTACAAATACGTCTCGTGTTTATATGTTTTCGAATAACATTTTTGAGGACGTTAGCTTTCATGATTTCAAACCACAGATGAAGGTTTGTTTCAAGGCTCTTTCTCTTTATTTTTCTTTTCCAACAACAAAACTTCTGACATTGTTGTATGCTGTTTTTTTCAGTTGGATATTTGCATTTGTTTTGTAGAAAGTATGGGTTCCTTTTTTAAAGATGAAAAATGGGTGAGGGAATTAAAGTAGCTCTCTTTCGCATTAAGTGGCAGGTTAGTTATTTCAAGTGTATCTCATGGAAGTTAAATTAGTATGGCAATATTGTTCTACAATTTAGCTTGCATTCGTATGACTCATATTCAATTCTTTGGCTCAATTTCATTTCTAAGCATAGATAAGCTTTAGCATGGAATGTCATATGTGCTATCATAGTTCTCTTAGGATTAGTTTGTTGTTTACGAGTACACCTGACTTTATTCACTGTGACTAATTTGTTTCAGTGACGAGGATCCTGATATTCAGTACTCTAAAATTGGCCACTGCTTTAAGAAGTTGACTGCGGACCCAATATTGAAACAACTTTTAATCGATGGGTTGTTTGGAATGATTATCAAATTTACTCCTTACAGCAAGAAAATCAAGAATGAAGAAAGACAAAAGTCCAAGAAGCAGGTTGGAAAAAATGAAGGCAAGAAGAAGTAGTAGTAAGAAGTAGAAGTATTTTGTTCAGCAGGAGTTACCATATCCTAGTGATAGCATTCTTTCCTTTTTTTTGGACTCTTTTAGATGAATCTAGCTAGGAAGCACTGATATACCAGATTTTGTGGAATGTATCCAGACAAACACAACTTTTAGTTCCTTTGGGATTTGGTTCGACTATCGATGCATAATGCATTGATAAAATGGATAGCAGTTACATCACCCCATTTTTCTTATTAAAGTTTAACTTTCCTGGTTAAATTCAAAGCTATTATGTGTTTTCATGAAAAGTTTAAAACCTCAATGAAGAAATATGGCTCTGGTTTGTATTCTCTCACAACTGTGTAGAGATTGAATATATTGAGTGCTATTTATAGCAGTAGTACATGAATTGATACATTGGTTAGCTGAAGAATAGGTAGACTTGGTTACAGAGATTACAAAGGATTTATCTTAGCTGAGGAATATGAGGATTATGTTACATAGTTACAACAACCTTATCAAGTAGTTAGACGACTAACCTAGCTGAAGGATGACTCAACATATGACTAAATATTAACGTGGTACATTGACATGTACATACATGAAACATACAGACGTGATATTCTTTCACCCCCATCACGTTGGAGCAGCAGTGGATGAACGAATGCCCAACTTGGTGATCAGACGGCTGAATTGTTGAGCTCCCAACGGTTTAGTGAATAAATCTGCAAGTTGATCAGAAGATTGAAGATGTTTTGGTAGAATCAATCCACTGAGTAATTTTTCACGTACAAAGTAACAATCAATTTCAATATGCTTTGTGCGTTCATGGAATACATGATTTTGTGCAATATGAATGGCTGCTTGATTGTCGCAAGAAACATGAATTGGTAAAGAGCATGCAACTCCCATGTCTTTCAAAAGATATATTAACCATTGTAGTTCAGCTGTTAAGTTTGCCAAGGCACGATACTCCGCTTCAGCTGAAGAACGTGCAACTGTTGGCTGCTTCTTTGATTTCCAGGAAATGGGACTATCACCAATGGTGACAAAGTATCCCGTAGTAGAGCGTCTTGTTAGAGGACACCCTGCCCAATATGAATCTGTATAGCCCCTTAAAGATAGGGAACTAGATGAAGATAGAAATAAGCCATGGCCTATTGTTCCTTTGAGGTATCGCAGTACACGATGAGTTGCGTCCAGATGAGCAGTATGTGGATTCTGCATGAATTGACTTAAGTAATTAACTGCATATGTTATATCTGGTCGTGTGACTGTCAGATATAATAACCTACCAATGAGACGTCGGAAAATACTCGGGTCAGGTAGTGGTTTACCATCAGTGGGCAGTAATTTCAGGCCTGTATCCATTGGAAAGGATGCAACACGAGCCCCTGTAAGGCCAGAATCTTTAAGGATGTCGAGTACATATTTCCTCTGACACAAAAATATGCCCTTAGGTGATCGAGAAACTTCAATACCCAAGAAGTATTGTAACTTGCCAAGATCTTTAATTGAGAAATGAGATGTCAGGTGAGTTTTCAATGAGTTAATAAATGAATCATCTGTGCCTGTGATGATTATATCATCTACATAAACAAGGACATAAATTGAAGTTGATCCTCGATGATATGTGAACAAAGAGTTATCACATAAAGATTTCTTGAATCCTTCAGTCTCTAAGACTGAGGAAAGTTTAGCAAACCATTGTCTAGAAGCCTGCTTGAGGCCGTAAAGTGATTTCTTAAGCTTAAACACTTTAGTTTTACCATTACGTGCCAATCCTGGTGGAATTTTCATGTATATTTCCTCATCAAGGTCACCTTGGAGGAATGCATTGTTTACATCTAACTGATGTAAATACCATCCTTTAATGGCTGCAATGGATAGTAGTAACCTCATAGTCACCAATTTTGCCACTGGTGCAAATGTGTCATAGAAATCGATACCCTCTTTCTGGGTATAACCTTTGGCCACTAGACGAGCTTTGTACGTTTCGACAGTGCCATCTGATTTAAACTTAATTTTGAAAACCTACTTGCAACCAATAGTTGTCTTACCAGGTGGTAGATCAACTTCTATCCAAGTATTATTGGCTTCCAATGTAATGATTTCCTTTGCCATAGTTGCTCTCCATTCAGGATGTTTTATAGCTTGAGCAAAGGATGTTGGTTCCTCTGAAAGTATAACTTGAGCAAGAAAAGCCTTATAAGATGGACTAAACTTGTCAAAAGAGAGATACTTTGACATTGGATATGCTGTAGTCGTATTACATTTAACTGCTTTACATTCATAGTATTTTAAGTAAGCAGGTGGATTTCTAATGCGACTAGGACGAGAAGTTGTTGGGTTTGCAACAGTCTCAAAATTTGGAATTGTAGGCTGCTGTGCATGCAGACCTGGCAAATTATTATTGAGAGAAGAATTCTCTTCTTTCTTACTTTTTACTAGCATGTCGTCTACATATGCCTCGACAGTCTTTTTTAACCAAGGACGGAATATATTTTCCATGGCCTTTGTTGTATTATCTGTTTCATATACACCTTGTTGTGGTGATATGGGTAATTGGGCTGACTGATATTCGTTGTTTGATGACTCATAGGGTTGAGTGGAGTTATCTGTATCATGTGAGTGAGGTGATACAGTCGGAGTATTTGTATTAGCACATTGTTTATCAGAGTTTTGTTGCGGAAGACTTGTATGTGACATAGTTGATGATGTTTCAACTATATCAGGTGAGTAGAAAAGTGTGTCATAATTGATGTATTCTGACTCTCTTAATGGAGTAGATGTTGACACATTGGTGTGAGTAAATGAATCATGAAAGGGAAATGTACTTTCATGAAATACAACACCTCTTGATGAGTATGTTGTTTTGGATTCAAGGTCGTAAACCAAATAGCCTTTTTGACCATGATGGTAACCAACAAATATTCCTGGTTTCGCACTTTGATCAAATTTGTGTGCAATTGTTTTGTTCTTTGCAAAACATAGACAACCAAAAACTCGCAGGGATGAGTAGTCTGGTGACTTATTGAGTAACATTTCATGAGGTGTTTTATGTGCCAAAATAGGTGTTGGCATTTTGTTTATAAGGTATGTAGAAATTAAGATGCATTCTCCCCAAAATTGTAAAGGCAGGTTGGCTTGAAATCGTAATGCTCTTGCTACATTGAGCAGATGACGATGCTTTCTCTCCACAACTCCATTTTGTTGTGGAGTGTAAGAGCAACTGGTTTGGTGTAAAATACCATTCTCATGAAACCAAGATTGTAGTTCTTTGGACTTGAACTCAGACCCATTATCATATCTGAAAACTTGCAATTGTGGAATGAGTAGTGAGTTATTACCACTGGAAATTCTAGAAATTTTGCTGCCAAATTGTTTGATTACAAAGGCGAAGAAATACTTCAGAAATTTTAAGGTTTCTGATTTGACTTTCATCAGATATACCCAAGTACATTTAGAGTAATCATCTACTATGGTGAGGAAGTATCTTGCACCACTAGAAGATGCAATGGAGAAGGGTCCCCATATATCAGCATGAATCAATTGAAACGCATATGTAGACGAAGAAATACTTTTATTAAACTTTAAACGAGTTTGCTTGGCCCTTGGGCATACATCACATGAGTGAGTAAACTTAGAACAAATGAAAGGAAATTTTCTTGACAAGAATTTAAAACAGTCCATGCTTGGATGACCGAGACGGCTATGCCAGATATCCACTGGCTTATTTGAAGCTACTGAGCAAGCTAATGGACGGAAAACAAAATGGCAGAGGCCTGCAATGCGTCTACTATATCCAATCTCCCTTTAAGTGTGATGGTCCTGAAATATACAAGACTCGTGTGAGAATTTTACACAACAATGAATTGTGCTTGTCAGATGGCTGACTGATATCAAGTTGAATTTAAAACTTGGAATATAGAATGTATCAAATAATGTAACATTTGGTGTTAATTCAATATCACCAATGTGTGTAACAGATGTATGTGAGCCATCTGGTAGTTGCACATCAATTGGTTTAGTAACTAGTTTATAAGATGTAAATGATGATAAAGATGAACATATATGGTGTGTAGCACCACTGTCGACTATCCAAGTTGTAGTTGAGCAATTGAGAATATTACCTGCAAAGTTGGCAGATGGAAGTGCATCTCTATTTCCATTTTCTGGATCGAGGAGAGCAATCAGCCTTGCATATTGCTCAGGTGTTATGCTTGGTGCAACAATTGTGGGTGCGGCAGCAGCTAGTGCATGAGGATCATCTCTTCTCGGCTTTGGCATATTAGATGGGTAGCCATTTATCTTCCAGCAAATGCTTTTGTCATGGCCATGCCTGTTGCAGTGGTCAAAAAAACCTCTTTGACGTTTGTTGTTGCCGCTGTTGTTGTTGTTGTTGTTGGTTCTCGGGTTTCTGGAATCACTTCGAGAAACGTTCAAGGTAGCAGATTCAACATGAGGAACAGATGAGGAGTTAATCCCTTGCTGTTCTTCCTCTTGGCGTACAAGATTGTATAGCTTAGCAGCTGTTGGTAGTGGTTCCATGAGCAGAAATTGGCTTCTCAAGGCAGAGAATCTATCATGCAGCCCTAGAAGAAACTCCATGGCTCTGTCTTGGTGATGATGGTCCATGAAACTTTTGCCTGCTCCACAGATGCATGGTTCATGGGGACAGAATGAGTCCAGTTGATCCCATAGAGACTTGAGGCGAGTGAAATACATGGCAACACTCAAGTTTTCTTGTTTCAATGATGAGATAGATTGCTTCAAAGCATAAAGCTTAGGAGCATTGGATTGTGCAAATCTTTCCTTCAGATTTAGCCAGATTTCCCTAGTTGAGTCGAAGTACAGAATGCTTTGTTGGATTTCAGGAACAACTGAGTTTGTTATCCAGCTAGCAACAAGATCGTCACATCGTTGCCAATATGGTATGTCTGATGCTTTTGTTGGCTTCTTGATGGAGCCGTCAATATACCCTTGCTTAGCCTTAGCACTTAGGGCTTTAGTAATACCTCTCACCCATGTACAATTGTAGGGGGTAAAACCATTCGGAACACGTGTCTCGCATCCAGAAAGTCTAACCATGCCGAGAGAGTCAGCGGCGAAAGCTCGGATTAACCAAAAGAAGAAACAGTTACACAAGAGCGAAGTAAAAGACTCGGAGGGAAAGGGTTCGGACTACGTCGAAGGACCGAAGCCCAGGATTTAGCCTCGGTGCTTAAACCGCCTTACTCGACAGAAACTGACACCACCACGATTGAGTCTTTTGTCTTTATTAACTGTAAACCACCCAAGCTCGGCCTATATAAGGCGAGCTTGGAAAACATTGTAAGGGTTGGATTCTCTTTGGGTTGAGCCTAAGTAGCAAGAGAGAGATTAGGTTTGTGATCTCCTCTGGTTCCTTAGGGTTTTATTCATGTAATCTCAGCATTAGAAATACATAGAAAGTCTTCTTATATCTTATCTTTATCGTTTTATTTAGCCTTTAATTACTGTTCATAGCATCTTCGATGCTGTTCTAGTTGTCTTCGGACTGCTAAACCACAACTAAATACTGTATGTGCGAGTAGATCTGATGGATGTGGTGCCTTGAGTACCTATGCAGATTTTCTACTCGTACA
>JAJJMA010163586.1:0-27572 GCA_023529015.1 Papaver nudicaule | reverse complement strand
TGGATGTACTGTAAACTTTGATTTATGAGCTTCTTCTAATACTTTCACCACCGTGATTTTGAACGGTCATCTAGTTTAATATTCTTTAAGCACTCCTATAAAGGAGGCCTTTATAGGATGGTTGTAAGAATATTGTCAGTCCCGTTTTATTGTCACCAGTTTTTTAAATTCAATTTTTTTCTTCAATCCGATCAAATTTGATCGATTTGGTTCCAACCAAAGCAATTTGTTGTTCAATTTCTGTTAAACGCAATCAAATACATCACTGAAAGTTTTCAATTCCGTAAAAACTCCATTGAATCGATCTTAATTGATGAATCAGGAAATTAAAATCAGTTTTTTTGGTTATCCAATTTATTCTAAATCAATCAAATTTGGATAATCAAGGCAATTATACTTAAATTAATTTAAAAACCCACATTCATAAGTGAAGTGATAACTGATTTGTACAATAAAAAACGATCAATTTTAAGAATTTCAGTTAGACCAGAGCAGATCATAAATAAGAAAAAAACAGAGTGTTCTTCTGATTTTGTGTAAGAAGATGGAATCGTGGGTTGGAAGACCCAAAACCGATCCAGTACCAAGAATTCGACCCATTGAGCCCATATTCGACCCCATTTACACAACTCAATTTCAACTTTATAAAAAAAGACTCAAACCTTAAAGAGACAGAAACCGGTAAGAAAGAGCCACAGCTAGAGATGATTGAGGAGTATGGAACATTTGCCACCTACTGTTGTGGCTGTTTTTTTTTTTGACAAGGACTGCTGTTGTAATTCTTTTTTTTTTTGAAGGACTGCTGTTGTAATTCAATGGACAACTCTGTTTCTCTGAATTTCTTCAAGAACCGTCATTTGACTGATTAGAGCTTAAATTTTCCAAAATAGGGTCACCCGGGCATAGTTTGGCTATCACTTAGTAAAAAATATTTTTTAAATGCTAATCTACCTTTGACTGATTAGAGCTTAATTTTATGATTAGCACTAATAATAGTAATTAGTAGAAATAATTAGGTTAAACTAAATCTTAACTAAAAAATCTTGTTTTTAGTTTTGAGTTTTGGGTTATGGTGGTATTGAGTAGAAGAGAAAAACTTGGGTTTTGGGCGATTTCAAGACCAAAATCGACAATATTAGGTTGTTGGGTGTTTTTACATCTGGTATACCTTCCACATCATGATTAATGTTGTTTGTGTAGGTTGAATCCAACAAATAGAACCAAAAATCACCATTTTCCTTCGATTTGCGAAACCAGAATAGGTTTCGGCCCATAGAAACCCCAACATTTGAAAGCCGAAACTGAGCACTCAAGAACAGCTCGGCTCACTCGATTAATCTTCTAACCACGCCGTAACTAGTTAGCCCTTGTTGGCCAGTGGTCGACCACCCACTAGTTTCGGCTCAGAGTTTTGAAATTTCGAGTTAGCCGAAACTTGTCTAACAAATGGTCAGTGAGACCTGAAGTTTCGGCCCATACTTTGAATTTGTCGAGTGAGCCGAAACCGTTTCGGCCCAGGTTTATAATGTATCCTGTGAGCCGAAACAGGTTCTGTGGAGCCAACAATGAGGTTCTTTTCACTCTTCTACTCAAATGCAAACACCAAATGTACTTAAAAACATAAAATTCAAACTGTACCATAACCAACTTAGATAAATTCCAACATCCAAAGTACTTGAACAACATAGTCTTAAAAAGAAATAAATGCTGAACTAAAAACACATCACCTTAAACCAAACATGATGAACATGAATTAAACCTTGAAAATTGGTTAAAGGTCAAGTTTTTAGTATTGGTTGCCTTAATTAGTTTGAAGGTGTTCCACGCATTCGGTTAAGACCTAAGCGTTTGGTGTACCCCGGGGGACGAAGCCGCTATTTTTTTTAGTGCCGACTCGGGGTTCTAGTGACTGTACATTAGTAGGAGTAACCTCCCCTCTCCTGCTGGGGTACCATAAAATCGATGATTGATACAAAACAATGAAATTTAGAACCAAAACAACAACTTAGTATGTGACATAGATTAAGTTTCGGCTCACACGACAATTTTATTTTCTGAGCCGAGACTAATAAAACTAAATGACAGCTAACCCATATGTTTCGGCCAATTAAAAAAAAAAACTTTGGGCCGAGACAACCAGGCCCACGTGGCACCTAAACTAAGGGTTTCGGCTCAAAAATATTACAAATTTTTCTGAGCCGAGATGTTCTTCAGTTGCAGAGAAGACCATCAGTCTCGGCTCAGAAAATTTTGAATTTTTCTGAGCCGAAACAGTTTCGGCTCTAGATCTAGAATACTTTTGTGAGTCGAAACTCGTTTTGTGTTCGAAAAACAAAGAGGAAGTCATCGATTCTAGGGGTTTCTAACAATCAAATTCACAAAAAATACTAGGAGTATCTGTGAAATACCTTCCTAGACGCATTTCAAGTTGTTTTTGTTGAGATTCAATTCTATTATGGGGATTAATTTTTTCGATTGAGGTCCATAGTTTTCAACTTCAAAATGTGGATTTCTACTCATTTTTCTTGATTCTAATGTTTTGATTTGTTTTGATTCGAATGTTGCTACTAGTTTTGATTATCGCTATTAGTTTTCATTTGTTTTAATTTGATTTTAGAGTTTATTGATTTTTGAGAAGTAGAGGAGGAGAAGAAGAGAAGAAGATGAAGAGCGATGAATTTTTTTAAAAATGATTTGTATTTTTGAATTAGGTATATATAGGATAGTTTATGTTTTGGATTAAAATTAGGATTAGTGGAGGACAAATTGGTAATCTCACGTTTTTAGAGGGCAACCTAGACTTTTCTCGCTATTTTGTCTTATGCTGAGAGGCAAATGAATTTTTGGGGAGGGCCAAAATGACGGTTCTTCTTCGATCACCAAAAGAAAAGGAATAAAGTTCGAGAGACGGAGTAGAAGAATCCACACTGCAACGGCTGAATGAGGAGATTAGGTAAAGATGGGACTTACTACTCCTTATGCTATAAGTCTTTAAATGACCTAAATACCCATTTAATACAGCCACCTGTTATACATGCATGTCAAGGAGAAACTTTTACACACAAAATTTTCATACGCGTCTGTTGAGTGTTGTCCTGAATCCTGACCCTCCCAAAAAAACTCACTTTTAGTATAAATTTTACATTTAGCATGCTTGCCACCCCCACCCTCCACCCCCAAGTCCAACACATTGCACGTATGTATGGCACGACTTGCTTACAAAATTTAACCTCTACAGACTACAGTCAATGCTACATTTTTAGAATGGCAGTTAATAGTATGCTTCTTTTATACGGTTTACGTCAAACAATGACTCTTGCAATGACTAGAGTTATTTACAGCTGCTACCCCAACTAATCAAAAAAAAATCCCTGGGCACAATTACCTAAAATGGGACTTTCAAAAAAAATAATTTGCCCCTTTTCTTCGTCGGCCTCCACCGTGGCAACGGTTATCTAGTTTTAAACTAGGCCCTCTCTCTCATCTTCATCATGCTCCTGCTGTGCTCGATATCTCAATCATCAAAACAAAAGTCTTTTTTCTTTGGGAGAGATAAATAGTTGAATAGAGGGCTAGTTCAATAGGAGGGAAGGCATTATGGTTTTGGATTTATGTTTCTGTGGTTAACTAGAAAATTATTATCAGATGTTTGTGATAACATAATTTTTGGATGTGGAATTACGAAGTATCAACGATATCCTTCTTTAAGCAAAATCCCATAGTCATGATTTTAATTTTCTGATGCCATTACCAATCGTGAATTTTTTGATCGGTCATTTTACCAATCACCTTTTAATAGAAGAAAAATTACCTTTTAATAGAAGAAAAAACAAGATGATTCGTATGAAGTTTTAAGGTAATGGGAAGGAAGGGTTGATTTTAGGTTTTTCACATTCCAGTAGTGATTATTAGGAATTAGGGTCGTGTATTGGAATTGGAGAGGAGAAGGAAGAGTTTCAAGAAGGAAGGACTGAATCGAAAAAATTGTGAAGCATATGGACGTTTATGAAAAATATAAATTACCTATTAAATATTGAAATCATATTAAATATCAAGATCCGTAAATTTCAATCTCTAGAAAGCCATCGACGGTGGATAGGTGCGAGTGCATAATAGCTGTCACGCGCGCGCGACATCAGGACTCTAATTTAGCTTATAGTTATTGTTTTTGACAACTAATTAAGATTACAAAACAAAACAATTATGGAAGGGTAATTTAGGAGTATAAATTTACAATCATTATTAGTTGAAAACCGTCAAAATAGAGGGACACATGGTGCCTTTTTATTCGTCCCCCATGTCCCCATCCAATTTCGCCCCCATCAAAAATTTTCTTTTAGAAGACTATCTAACACAAACATCTGGAAAACCACCTCTTACAAAAGTAAAATTTTCCATATCCGGAGACGTCTGGTGAGAACCATTCTTGTAGAATTTTTGAAGTTTTTTTCTTGAACCGATAAAGGATTTGGTATCGACGAGTTTCAAACACAAGATATTGGTATTATCACCCAGTGACTTTACCACTGTATTTAGAGATATTGACGGTGCTGTCTACCTTTCACCAAGCAATTCTAGCTCTTGTTCGAAATGGAACCACTGGTCATTAGGTATTTATACACTCGAAAGCCATGTATACTCACTTTGGCATTCCTTGCAAACTGTTACTAAGAAACATCAGTAGGCCCAGTAGCAAATTCAAGAGAAAAACAAAGGAATAGACAACATGAGTTGTTCAAGATTCTTTGGTATAATCACCGATGAGGTAAGCTTTTTTGCAAGTAATCTCAACTTAATGGTTTTCTTATATAATAGCTTGCATTAAGTAATGAAATCTTTCCAAACGAATCTAGCAGTATTTAAAGATTAGCATGTGGTAAGACACATTATAACATAAAAAAAGATCTTAGCCAGTCTCAATTATGCTATATCACTTCATTTGACTTTGATTATTGTTGAGACTATTAGTCTAACATTGTATGGGCAAGCTAAGATCCTGCCATTAATAATCCTATGGGCCACTCCACTCATGGCCAATTGGTTTTGAGTTGGATGCCTACAATTTAATATGGTATCAGAGCAGGCTATTTGTGACGAGTCTAAAATGACCGCACCTCTACTCCGCGTCACCCAATTATATGTCCACGTGTTAGACCCATCTAGGCTACACGTGAGGGGGCGTGTTGAGACTATTAATCCCACATTGTATGGGCAAGCTAAAATCCTGCAGTTAATAATTCTATGGGCCACTCCACTCATTGCCAATTGGTTTTGAGTTGGATGCCCACAATTTAATAATTATCTAGGAACGATATATAAAAATGAATATGTTTAGGAGGTGAACTTCATCTTTGGTTGTTTCTTCCCAAAACAACAATAGGTGAACTTCATCTTTGGTTGATTTCTTCCCAAAACAACAATGGGAGATGTCAAGTTGTATTCAATTGGGATTAGCATATTTGGTAGTAGAGTGATATGGGCGTTGAAATTGAAAGGGGTAGATTACGAGTACATAGAGGAGGATCTCCAAAACAAGAGTGAATCTCTTTTAAAGTATAATCCAGTGTACATGAAGGTACCAGTTCTTGTTCATGGCGGAAAACCCATTTCAGAGTCGATGATAATCGTTGAATACATCGACGAGACATGGCCAGACAAGTATCTGATACTCCCCAAGGATCCTTATGAGAGATCAGCAGCTCGTTTTTGGGCAAAGTTCGCCGGTGACATGGTAAGCACGTTATAGCATACATATGTGCACACAACAAGGCTTAACCTTCAATTCGTTATGTTTTAAATTTTTTTGCTATGCATCATATGCGCAGGACCCTTTTTTTACAAGGTATTATTGCACTCGCGGAGAAGAGCAAGCAAAGGTAATGAAAGATATCCTGGGAATGCTAAGAAGTGTAGAAGAGCATGGTCTCGGTGATGGAAGGAAATTTTTTGGTGGGGAAATTCTCGGATTTGCAGACTTGGCTTTTGCACGCTTGATTCTTCTTTTCAAAGGCATGAGGGACATAACAGGATTAACAAGCCCTCTTGAGGTAGAGGAATTCCCTCGGTTGCAAGCATGGACGGAAAGGTTCAGCGAAGTTCCAGTAATCAAAGAAAACCAACCAAACTATGATGAGTGGTTGTCCTATGCCAAACGCGAGATGGAGAACCTTTTTCCTTCGCCCTCTGCTTGATGTTTGTATGAATTACCAGGCAGTGACCCGTGCCGTAACGGCACGAGCAATTTCACTGGTGCAATGGGATATAATCATGCAGTGATCACCAATAATTGTAATACACCTAAAGTCAAGAAGCAACTAAAGTAGTTAGTCGTCTTAAACTGAACGGTTGCAATACCACGGAAATGGATTTATGACATTTTTGATATTTTGTCTTGTATACGAATTTATATTTTCCTAAATACTTGCATTTAAATATTTACTTTTGGTAACATGTTAAGTATAAGACTGCTTCACAAAAGAAAAAAAGAAGAAGATAAATTTAAGATGATATTCATCAAACAATTAAAGCTTTAGCTTATCTTTTGTGTTGGCGGCAACATATCTATTTTCTACATAATTAAATTTGGCCCCATGAGAGAGTAGTTGGCCCCATGAAATTTTATACCTATCTAGGGATACTTGCTATGGGGTGTCAAAAATAGTGGAATATACTAGATTACCCTTTGCATTACACTTCATTAGAAATCTGATTTTCCTAATCATAATCATGATTTTTTTAATCACATTTCTATTTCATTTCAATCATATATGTGTTCTTCTCTTCTTCTTCTACTTCTAGGTTTTCATAACACCTTTTCTTTTTTTGAGTTCAACAAACCCTAATTTCATCATATCCTCAAAATCAACAAAGCAAGCTTACACTATGTCGACAACAATCAAGTACGTAAAACTAACATATGGTAACAATTTAATTGATTTCTACACGTAAATGGCAGAATCGAAACCCTTCATTTCCACCCAGAATCGGTGTATGTAGTTGCAAATATATACCGATTGTTGTTGGTCTCGAACAACAATCATTTTTCTGTGTTATAATTAACTAACGATTATTATTTCACAGTAAAAATCGTTGAACATTAAGTACCTTATATACCGATTGTTTTATCTCTGATTTTTTTGAACCTACCCAAATCGTTACTGGCATTTTAAAATCGTTTTATGATATGTATATTAAACACCGATTATGGATGACATGTCCATATATGTTAAACTTAAGTAATCGTTAGATAATTGGTTGTAGGTTTACCGATTCTGGTTCTCTCAGAAAGTTTTGAACTTATTTCTATTTATCGGTTCTTATTAATAAATACATGCACCGATTTTAGTAAATCGTTTTATGCATGAATGTATATAGGCCGATTAATCTCTTAATACCTTTAGATTTTTAAGTTGTTTCCATCGTGTTTGTGTAACAGGGAACCAGAATCAAGTGGTCAACCAACACCCACTGAACCATGTGTTGTAGTTCAACCAACACCAATTCGCGATGCTGAATCGAACCTTGCTCTTGTGATTTATCAACCTCCCCCACTACCAATGCGCCTTGATCATGCACTTGTGATTGAGACACGACGTCAAAGGAGCGAACTCATTGACCGCCCTTCCTCACCACCAATTCGTGATGATGAATCGAACCTTGCACTTGTGCTTTACCATGAACCCCCAACACCAATTCGTGAGATGATCCACGCGTGATTGAAACACGACGTCAAAGGGATGAACACATTGATCCTCCTCTTCCACGACCACGACATTTGCGTGGGGAAAATTTTCCTGGCCTGCGTAGGGATTATCGGGATTTCCTTCCTCCCCAAGTCGAAAGATTTGTCGATCATGATGAATGGAAAGCGCAAGCACCTCGTAATCTTAAAAGAAAGAGGGTTGGTGAGGTTGTGGATATTTTTCCTTGTGGTTGTACACTTTGTGCTGAAGTTGCACGTCTCCGTCCACTTGTTGAGGCCAATGGCGGACCGAGTTGGGAACTAATCCGCAGTCGAACACGGTTTGGAACTGGTTTCACTGGTTGAGTTTTATCATGTGTTTTGGTATTGTGTGTTCTTATTTTATGTTATGGACATCTATGATGGTGAACAAATTATGTCTTTTAAGAATCGTAGACTTAAATCGTTGAATTTCTGGTTATGAATGTATGGTTGTTATGTTTGTTCATGTATTGATGCTTTCTATTTTGTTCCATAACTATGTGATAGTAGTTAGTGTATTTCAGGATGATAATCGGTTTATATAATCTCGAGTGTTCACCGATTATATATCGTTGTATTTGTATGTTTTTGTACAACGAATACATGTAAGCAAATATTTCAAACTCCTGTGCTCCACAATCGGCGTTTGTTACCCTCAAGTAACGCCGATTATGCTCAGATTTTTGAAAAAAATAGCCGTTGGGACTTTCATCTATAAAAGGACATAAAGAACTCTTAGTGTTTCCAACCCCCAAAATGGCTAAACCATCATCTTCTACCGGTACGCCTCCAACGTCTCCTGCACCCGAAACTCGAAACATAACTAGGGAGATAATCAATAACTATTACTACACCAAAAAATCAGATAAATCACCTCCTCTATTCACTCCCCCTCCATTTAAGAGATGGTATCCTACTCCCCCTAGACACTATGGTAGCCCAGTAGTTAAGCGATGCAAATCATCAATAACATCTTCTTCTTCGTCGTCATCTAAGGATCGAAAACCCTATAGAAATCCTCTAGACTCATTACCCGATGGACCTAAACCACGTCCCAAATTTGCGTTGGAAGAAGATTTATGTCTTTGTAAAAACTATATGATTTTCTATCCGACCCCTGCTGAAATGAAATGAAATCGTGTTAAAGTGAATTATCCACAATTGTGGACTACTGTCACTGAAGAATTCAAACTTGATGAACCCAGAAGCCAAGTTGTGCGAGATCAGAATGTGTTGGGGTTTCGATGGAGAAAAATACATAAAAGAGTCGACGAATTTATGCACTTGGTTATGTCGATCCGAGCTCAACATTCGGAAAATAACGATGATGAAATTTTGGCTAGGGCTTTGAGAGAATGGCAACGAATTTACGGGAAGATCTTCAAGTACGAAAAACATTACCGGCTCCTCAAGATTTTTATCGCAAACTGTTATATCGGTTGATTAAATGTCTGTTTGTGTAAGGTTAAATTCGTTAAGTATTTTTCATAGACATAATCGGCATTTATATTTCATATTGTATGCCGATTGTCCTTACAATCGTCCTTCAGTTGACTGCATTGTAAACCGATGCTTCATTGTCCAATACTTTTTTTTAAATGTTCAAATATCGGCTCTTGTGGACTTATTTATTAACCGATTATTTATTTAAAATTTGGGCCAGCATTAAAATCGGCGTAATTGGTTCACAATATATACCGATTGTTGATTGTTTTTCCAAGAAAAAGAGCCGTTGGGATCACATCTATATAAGAGAACCTCCCCACACACATACCCTCCATCTCAACTTGAAGTTCTTCTTCCTCCATTATTTTTTTTTCAATTCAGTAGGAGATAATGGGGGAATGGAGGAATTGGGACGCGCAAGAAGACTTAGATCTAGTGAAATCATTCGCGTATGTCCTACGTGAATGACCCAATGAACTCCGCACTATGTTTTGGAAGAGGGTCAAAGAAGTCTTTGTAGAGCGCAACGGGAATCGAAAACAACGAAATTCAAGCATGTTGAGCTTTCGATTCGATCACATGAAGATGGATATGCGAGAGTACGTTAGAATTATGGAAATGGTTAACCATCATCCCCAACGATCTAGTAGCTGGAAAGTGAGTATCGAGACATGTTTGTACTTGTTTCATTGTTAGATTCTTGCATACATACTAACTTCATGCTTTTCTTTCACTCTTTCATTTTAGAAAGTGAGATTCGCGGTTATATGGGAAGTACGCCAAGGCCGACAACCATACGCTTTCAAGAAGTGTTATAACATGTTGAAGAGACGTGCTCCGAGATTCATTGATGAAGTATTAATGGATGACAGGCTAGTTTGGACCTACTAGATTATGTAATTTTAAAATTTCCTAAACTATGTATTCAATTTCCTAAATCAATGAATGAAGCTTCAGTCCTTAAATTTCTGCCAGTTTTTATTGGATATAATCGGTTTATATATATAAAACGATTATTTGACAATTGTTCAGAATCGGTTTAAAATATTGCATATACCGAACGATTTTCTGGTGATAGTCAATAATCGTTCTCTAAATTTGGTTTTAACTACCGATAGAAAAAATTGATTTTATAAATCGTTAGATGTTTGTTCTGAGATAAACCGATTAGTGGTTGATCAAGTATATGGCTTTCCCTGTCTATTTGTACCATAATCGTCATTTATATCCATTAATATAAGACGATTTTGGTTATTATATTCGGTGTAATAGATGGTATAAATGAACCGATTGATTTATTTGAATTTCTGGGTAGATTAACAACAATCGGCGGATGATGGTAAAACTATATACCGATTGTTCGAGAAGCCAAGCATAATCGGTTTATGTTTCTATATATATAGACCGATTATGTGTTGTTCAGATTCAAGATTTTGGTTAAAAAAACTTGGGTGATTCTCATGTTTGATCATTTTTAACCTTGATTTAATAAGATAATTAAGACTAATTAATCTTGTTTAAGACTTTAATCACTTAATTAGCAACTAATTGAGAAAGGGTAAAACAATCTTGTTTTATAAGGGGTTTTCCGATTTTACTATACAACATCCGTCGGAATTATTTTTTCATGGGGCCAAATACTCATGAATGGGGCCAAATGTAGGTAGGATTTTCTATGTTGTTTCCCTCGATTAATGAAGAATATTAGACAATAGACGCAATGTCCCCCACCCTGGCAATGCATTATCTTCTTAGAGGAAATGTAACAATCACCCCTGATTCTGATGGGCCTTCACAATCACCCTTGTAGGGTTAAATTTTAAGTTGGCTAAATTTTTTATTTTTTAAAATTCCACTAATGCCCCGGTCTATAAGTTAGTCTATACATAAATATGATTTCATTTTCAGATCTTGAAAATGAACTTTCTCTCTCTCTCTCTCCATTTCTAGCCGCCTCCACCATCCCCAGATTCACCACCACCACCGTTGTTCTCCACCGTCACCACCTCCACTGTTTCTCCACCGTCACCACTACTACTGTTTCGTCACCGTATTCTTTTCAAAATCGAAATCATTCGAATTCCTACCATATTCTCATCTTCCTCCTCATGAGAATCAATCGAGATGGATGTTTAAATTTGATCTGTACCAATCTGCTCGACGACGACGAGACCGAGTGAGAGAGAGAGAGATCCAACTATGGCGAAATCATCATTTTGGTACTTGTTAGTTCTACTCTCTCTCCTCTCATTGATCGCCCATCAACTCTCTTCAGTCTATTCTGCTGCTGAATTCGAAGGTTTTGGTGATGAATCTGAAGAAGAAGATGAAGATCAATCTGAATCTGATCTCATTACTGATTTCCGATCTACTTCTCCTCCTCCAATCTTAACTCAAATCTGATTTCAAAAAAGACGAACAAGAACAAGATGTTGTTGAATCGAAACCATCTTCTTCGAATTCTGCATCAATTGATTCACCTAAACCCTCGTCAACTGCTTCATTTGAGTATTGGAACAAGGTAACTTACAGAAGCCAAAACATTCTTTTTCGGGGATTTTTTTCAATTTTTTTAGGGATTTTCTCATTTTTTTCATGAGAATGTTTATTTCGCTCATTCGATTAGGTTTTTGTTAGGGTTTTAGTGTAAATCATTTGGATCTTGGGTGTGGATTTTGGTTAATCTAGGTTATTTTTGTTAGGGTTGTAAATGAATCCGATCTAGGGAAATATAGGGATTCGCATGATTTTGAGAGATTAGGTTGAAATCTGAGGGAATTTGTTGTTTCTGATTTGGTTTTGAATTAGATTGAAATTTTGGGCATTTTTGGATTTTAAAATTAGGTTGAAATTTCGGGGGATTTGTTGTTTCTGATTGATTTTGAAATTACGTTGGAATTTTTGGGGGTTTTCTTGTTTCTGATTGAGTTAGAATTAGGTTGATATTAGGGATTTCTTGTTTTTGAATGTGTTATATTCAAATTAGCACGTTTCTTCAGAGACTTGCGATGGAGATAAGTTAAGGTGGACACTGAGTGATTTCGATATTGGAGAGCCTCTTGGAAGAGGGAAAATTGGGTCATGTCTATTTGGTTAGAGAAAAGAAGGTACCTATATCTGTACTTCTTTTTAGTGTATTTGAAGTTTTCTACTCCAATGCCATTAGTTAACTTGTTATGTATTGGTTCTGAGTGTATGGGTTAATTGTCGATTTTGAGCATTGAAACAATTTTAGATGATTCTGCTGATGTTCTCAATAGAAATGCTCCTCACTTGATGAATCTGTGGTGCAATGGTAGCACGATTGACTCTATGTCAGAAAATGCGTGTTCGACTCACGCCAGGTTCACTCATTCGTATCAACTTGTCAATTTAACACCAGATTTTTGTGTAAAGTTGCCAACTTTACACAAAATCACAGTCTAGGAATTCTCCTGTCTAGCAACTTTTTGTGTAAAGTTGCCAACTTTACACAAAATCAAAGTCTAGGAATTCTCCTGTCTAGCAACTTTTTGTGTAAAGTTGCCAACTTTACACTGCACTTTGTGTAAATTTGCCAACTTTACACAAAATCAAAGTCTAGGAATTCTCATGTCTAGCAACTTTTTGTGTAAAGTTGACAACTTTACACTGCACTTTGTGTAAAGTTGCCAACTTTACATCCGTTTTGTGTCAAGTTGCCAACTTGACACTAAGTTTTTTACTGGTGGTGGAAGTGGTGGTGGAGATGGTTTGGTGGTGGTGGAGGTTGTGTTGGTGGTGGCAATGTAAATGACGATGGTGCATTGGTGGTGGCAGAGATGATTGTGGCATCGTGGTGGCAGCGATGAGATGATGGTGGTAGTGGTGTGGTAGTGGTGGTGAGGTGGTGGTGGTGGTTGAGGTGGTGGTAGAAGGTAATTCGGTGGTGGTTTTGGTGGCGGGGGTTGTGTTTGTGGTGGTGGAGGTTGTGTTGACGGCGGAGGCTGAAAAGAAACTGAATTAATGAGTATTAATTGGTTACATTTATAGTGAGGGTATTATAGTAATGTTATAAGCTTAAAAAACAAGGAGGGGTGATTATAAAAGTAGGGAGGGGTGATTGTGAAGGGGTGAATTTTTAGGGGCGTTTAATTAATCTTCCCTTATCTTATAGAACTATATTCTCTCTACATTCCTCTTTAATTTTTTACCCATGTCTGCTTTATGTAAAAACCATTTTTGCAGAGAACAATTTTCGGAAATAAGTGATAGTTGCAGACGAAGAAGTCCAATACATTAGAGACGGCAAGCTCGGAGCCGTAGCACAGTTTGCCCTAAAAGTGCTTGTACGTTTGATAAACAATTAATCAACGTACACGGGAACACAAAATACACTACGATTGGAAGATATTCATCAAAAGTTTATAACTCGTTTAAAAGCCAACACAGGTTTCTCATTTGTTACAATGTAACAGTCGATTACATCTACAAGCACAACAGTATGGTTTCCTGTGTGTGCAGTAAGAGAACCAAAAAACACAATGAGGAGAGTGACAGGGGAAGATTAAAAAAACATGTACCACGTCCATTCCCTTCACAACTTCACCAAATACGGTGTTCTTACTATCCACTCATGTTGTTGCCACTATTATGAAGAACTAAGAGTCATTGGTGTTTCCAGCATTCTCCATCGACAGTGTAAGGTCTGTCGATGCCTGCATCTGTTGGATATGCACATTGAACGCTGGTTCTGAATTGGAATGTTTTAAACATTCCCATCTCTGTTTTGTTGACCATCCACATTTCAATGGCTCGAAACAAAAAATTCATTGAATAAAAGGTAGCAGCGAAAGAGCATACCAACTCAGAAACATAAACGACAACATCTATTGATCTTGAACACGCTGCTTCAGAACATTACCAGGAACAACCTGATCACATTTTAGGTATGAAGCGACTTCACTGAATGCTCCAGGGACATCATAAATTTGGTGATGTAATCAATAAAAGCATTTCAAATGAGTAACCTAATTAGTTTACTGACCTCAATTGTCAAGCATGCAATATGCCTTGATATATGCTACCCGCACCTTCAAATCATTCCAGGGAGACGCAGAGAGATTGGTTCCAGACAGTGGTCCTGCAACAAAAATATTGAAGCTATGAAATGCAAGATATGCATCTGAGTTGCATATATGTAAATTATAATCTCATTACAGAAACAGAAATTCATGGATAGAAGGTAGCAGCAAAAAAAACATATCTATTCGGATACATAACCGACATTATCTATCTAAACTGAACCTTGAACATCATTATAGAAAGCTCCTAAGAACGTCATTTCGACAAATGGACATATTATTTAATCTGCAACATCGATCTTGAGAAAATCCTCATATTTTTGCTAGGAGCTAGAGGCATGAAATACCCAAAAGTAGGATGCGGAACAACAGAAATCCATTCAAACTTTGAGATATCAGCTGATGGAAAACTCACATGGTATGATGGATCACATTCGGCAGAGAGTAGCTGAGAGATTGTTTTTCTCTTATCGGGATCCAAAATATGGACTTGTGCTTTACTATTCTGAATCGTTATTGTGATATGGTGTGATGGTCTAAAATAGGGGTGCCTGCATACAATATAATCATCAGATGAGGGGACTTAAATGGTGATGATGGAAAGATGCCAGTGGCATTCAAAAATATAGCAACATTTACCGGAAATAATTCTAAAGAGAGATGGAGAATAAAGTTACCAAACTAAAAGTTTTGGCGGTAGTAAGTCAGAAGACGAAACACATTCTATCTTTAGTAGTAGCGTGACTCAATATAAAGACAAATAAATCTAAAATTGTGAGAACGGTATATACTCCTTTTCATTTATACTATAGACAAACATCTAAATGTACATATTATTATAAAGTCGTATCATGGAATATTGCACTAACAAACATGACATGTATTTTTGAAAAATTGGGCCAAGAACAAACATAACAGGATTCTTTAGCATAAACTGATACGTAGGTGGTGCCAACTGTAAACAATCTAGGTTTGATCATATACTTTTGCAGATTGCTAGTATTTGCAGTACCCACACAGAAAGAATTGGTTCACATTAAGGACAAATTGTATCACTAATAAGATTATCAAAAAAATAAAGAAACCATTTGAGAAGAGAATGTCGGGAAGTCGTCCTGGCGCGCATTGTCATGCAATCCCTCGGACGTTTAGAGTTTTTATGCTCCGGCACAATGACTATTTGTTCCAAGTCCTTAGCACTTAGCTGAACAAAATCTAGCCTTCTACTAAAGATAGGTTGTAGGTTCATAAGGTGAAAATAAAACATAATTTTAATATTTCTATTACATCAGCCATACATAATAATAAGAAAAAATACCTTTGTAGCAACTTCATGGAGAAGATCATCAAATTCCAACTCCAACATTTTACCTGTTGCTCTGATGTAATGTAAGAAAAACTATGTGTGAATTTTTGTATACAAACTTTATCGTATCAGTTGGATCACACTTGACAACCCCACAATATCTGAGGAAAAACATAAATAGAACCTTGACAATGATAATCAAAGACACCAATTATGTATCATATATATCCTACTAATAGCTGCTAGCATTATACTGTGCCTAGGTAATGTTTCTCACGGGTCTATGAAAATCACCAACTTAGATGGTCTACATGATACACTGGCATTAAAATCATGCATAAAACTACATACCAACACCAGGAGATATCTATAAATGCAAGAAAAAAATTTAATGATGAAAGGAAATGGTTGTCTTTTGTGGTTCTTACAATCACCATAGGCTACATTCCTTCGAAGCAAGCATCCGTACTGTGTCCATTTCATCAACTTTATCATCAAACAAACCAACAGGGCCATCCTCTTCAAACGTTTTCTGTCAAATACACGGTAACAGACTTAATTTGCCCACATTTAAGAAGAGAGTAACGCATCCTCCAGAATAGGTCAGCAGCCTACACAAAATAAAAAAAAAACTCAATTTAAGAAATTGAACAAAGTATTGAATAGAAAAATATATCAACATATATATCAGGCATCAGCTCTTAAGATTGAAATTTAAAAAGAAAAAGAAGCAAGACAAACTCTAATCACTCTTTAGGCTTAAAAAAAACGAATTGAGACAAATAAAACTACCAACAACTTCAATTTTGTTAGTTTCCGGTCACGAACGATCTAATTCTAAATGAGTCGAAAATTCATTAGAAATCAATTTGAAATTTAACCAATTAAATCAACATGCTTGAAATCGACTAAAGATTTCAATTTTAAATAAACATATATCAGAAACTAAAACTCTTTGATCTCGATGAAGAGAGGGAGATAGAACAGCAAGGGATTAGTCCAGTATTCTTTCAAACGGAAAAGATTAATGTCTGTGTAAGCTCGAGCCTTTGACATGGTTTGAATCTCACTTAGAAAATATAAAGAGAAGAATGAGAAGAAGGGGAGGAAGTGTTGATGCGAAGTGACTATACCTGAAATTTTCGATGGTGGTCTCGTGGCTGGCTTGGCCACCGAACCCTTTGAAGCACCTAGTTGCTGGTAATGATGTTTAAGAAACCAACCACATCTGCATCCAAAAAGTTAGAAAAGTAAGCAAATCAAACATATCGACAGATAAAGAACGAACAACGATTTTTTATGAACCCATACGTGATTAAGAAAATATACAACCGTGAATGACAAATTCGAAATTCGAAATTTTTGGGGTAAAAAAATGAAGAAGGAAAACCTGCATGTTGAATTGGTGGAACCGATGATGGTTTGGAATTGGATGAGACATTATAAATGCATTCAATTAGACTATTAGAGGAAGATGAGAAGGTTACTCGTTGCCTGGGTTTTACCGGAAGTATCTTATTGTGTCGAAAAGGAAATTGAAAGGGTGAATCACTGCGCCGTTATGAAATGGAGATGCAAAGGGTTGTATTTATGACGCCCACGTGCACATAAAAGTAGATGACCATTGGATTAAATCCTCGAAAAAACACTGGGAGGGATGGGAAGATCTTGGCCACCACTCAGAATTTCCGAAGGTATCCTGACCGTCCCATGACACAACAAACACTTGTGTTTTGTAAGTATAAGATCTGATAGATTAAAGAATGCTTGATTTTCTTGTATGATAGAGTTGGCAAAATGGTGTGGGCACCAAGGCGGAGGGAGCTTAAGGCAAGGGCAGGCAGTTGCCTACCCTACACGGGCCGGCTCCCAAGCCCATTTCCCACCTTAAAAATCCAAAGCGTAATTTTAGCCTTTTATCCAACCAATATTTTTTTTGTTTGCCGCCCCATAACACATTTTCTGCCTCCGGGCAGCACCATCTGATGTCTCATGGTTTGCACAGCACCCCTTATAGCCCCGTATAATGTTGCCGGCTTTGAAGTGGCTTAGTAGTTGGTCTAAAATATTATAATTGACGTTTGTTCCCTTCTTCATTAAAGCTTTCTTTTATTCTAAACTTTTATACGGTCACTGGAACCGGAAAAAAATCCAAAAAACTTTTAACTAAAACTAGACATGCAATGCCAATGCATTATCTTCGATACTCTGCACAAGCTAAGTTCACTCCTCCCTAGGGCTCGGGGTAAAGGCTCGGCAACAACCAATCCTCATTTGTTAAAGGCCATGGACTTAAAATTGGGTGCAACTTGATAGCTGCTAATAGGTCATTCAATTAATCTTTGGGAAAAATTACAATGAGTAGCTATACACAGACACCCCTTAGCAGGGAGGGTGCCTATTAGCAAGTAGACTAGGGATATGTACTTGGGCTACTATCTACAAAACCTAAAACTAGAAATAATGGCACACAGGCCCATAAATTGGCACGCAGGCCCATAAAACAGACTCACAGGCCTGTTACTGTTTTATCACCCGTGGATATGTCGTATTCGGGTCTTCAATATCCGTCAGGAAGTCCGGTTTTGAGTCGAAAACTTCATGCACACCTGAATCAAACTGAGCTCCCCTTTTAGCTAGAGTATCAGCTGAAAAGTTAACTTCTCGCACGTTGTGTTCATAGATTACTCTGTCGTGCAACTTGATAGCTGGTCTTTATGGGATATGGCATGTTTTTTTTTTCTTTTTTTTGACTTCAGAACCCAAAAACAAAACAGTTTTTACAACAATTCTACACCGACCGCCTAAATCTCGCATAAAATCCCGTCTTTTACTTTCAACTGAAACATCTAAAGTATTAAAAGCCTAAGTGATTAAAGCTCCCACGTCGCGCGGTGACAATACCACGACTTCCTATTGGTCGAGAGAGGGCTTCTATGGTGCAGGGATTCTTAGGTGGACACTTGGCTTCTCATGATTGGTTTAAAAACAATTACACTCCATCTACACCCTTTTAAAATATCACCCCATGGTAGTGACGTACACCTACATTAGTTATAATAAACTCCGTTGGTTAAGTGTCTTCATCTCACCGTTGATCCATCAGCTAAGTTACTTCATCGTTAGCATTAATCACAGTAAGTTAACTAATAGGAAACGGATTACTTATAGAATATCAAAAGATATATTCGTATACTACCAGATTTAGGACAAGGATTATTTTGGAAAAAAACTTAATATATATACTCTAACAAGGATCGCAGACAATACAGAACACATTAGTAAAAACAAACTCCTTTAGTTTAATAACTTCAATCCACCGTAAGTTGTTTCTTTATTTATAGATATATAATATATAACCGAAGATATATATAATCTCAAGGTGGGATTGGGAAATTAACGAAAGGTGGAGACAACTTAATGGTTTAGTGATCTGTGCTAAACCGCACACATGGTATGAAAACCATTCATGGAGAATCCAAATTCCATAGTTTTTTTGGCCTCATCTTCAGAACCCATCGAATTGTGCTGTGATGTGGGATAATTAAACTATCATGCTAACAGTCTTCGTCTGGATTATCCCGACACTTGATAATAACTTAGGTGGGCAAGAAATTTCTACTTTATCAGGTAACCAAAGCAAATATTGATATTGATCATTGTCGTGTGTCAGCTCTAACGGCCAACTGATAATTTGGTCCAACTGCTAAAGGGGAATCGAGTATATGACTATAAATATTAGACTGTACATTCCGGCCTAATCAAGAGCAAGACTATTAGAGTTTGACATGATCACGATATGGCTTAATTTTCAATATTTCAAGCTTAATGTTTTGGCATTTGTTGGGTTAGTTGCAACTGGAACCAATCTTTTAAATGGAAGTCTCGGAGAAAAGACAGCTGCAACTGAGACCCCAGACCTTGCGCATTACGAGATAAATGAGGTAGAAGTATACATCAGCTTCAATGACACTTTAGTGTACATGTGCAGAAACTTGAAAGTTATACTATTGGAATGTGCAAGTATGTAAGTTTGGTCTTATTCCGGGTGAGTAGCACGAGATAGTGGTTCGACCTTTCATATACTAAACGAAAGATATTGCAGACTACAACACAACTAAAGCCTGATTTTGGTCCAATTTTATTTGATTGTGGTCTTACAAATGTTTGTGTATAGTCTGTTGATCACCTTTGCACCTACACCAAAAAATCTTCTCAATGAACTACACTAGATTAACAAGGCAGTAAAATTTTTGATGGAAGAAAACCAGTGTTGAGATACGCATATACTTGAGATATACGTAGTATCTCATGAAAAGGGAAAAGCAGTTACATAAAATCTCATTGTTTTCCATTATCTTGAACTGATGTTTCCAAGTGAAATAATACAGTTATTTGTTAGCTTCTCTCGAGCTTAGAAGCAACCCCTTTGAAGAATATCAATGATGCATTATCTGCGGTAAATGGTGCATGAACTACCCTCTTAATATTTTAACAGTACTTTGGTTGGTCTCAGGTGATAATGGCTCGATCTTACCATGTTTGGTGAAGTTGTTGGTGTGACTGACAATGGTACAAGTGACCCTCCAACGTCCATGCAGCAAATATTGAACTTGCAATGGGTATCATATTGCTTTTACTGTAAGCAATCCCAAACTTTTACCGTAATATACAAATAAGAATCCATATGTTTGTCATTTCGTATATACAACCAGGGTTTCCTTATTGTCATTCTATATTTCGTACAAGACACTTACCTCTTTCAAATTTTTCGTGTTGATGGAGGAAAAGGTACTACTATCTTACATATCGCTATGGCTCAAGGTATGATTGGTATTACAGCAAAAAGACGCACAGCTCTATTAAAGTCTTCAAATTTATAAACATGAAATGTTATGTATGTTAACTCATTTGTCACACAATCATTTGTTTACAATGACTCCAAGCTCACTGTAAACACAATATTTTCAAGTCTAGACAAGATAGGTGACTATGGTTGTAAACGGCATGTTGCAATTGTTACATTTTTCTTGCAAGAAGGTTGTCTTTGTGAGGCGTTCTTAGGGATTTTGTATTGTTACCCTCTTAATTTCAATCACCATAGAAATGTCAAGATGGAATACATTAGAATGTTTGCACTTCTTAGGCTTTAGACCTTGAGATTTTATTTTTGTAACAACTCTTGATAAAGATGCTTTAATAGGCACCCAGTCAATTTGGTTTTATATCTTGGTTTCAGGGAACTTGGAACTTGCAGTGTTGTTTTTTAGCGATTGATGCATAATGTCTTTTTTTTAGCTTAACGACATGAGTAGGAGGCGTAGCGGTATTCAATGGTTGTTGGAGGTACAAAAAATACATGAGTATATGATGGTGGATTGGTTACGGGAATATGAGGCTTTGGAGTGTTATATGAGGTGAAGGAGCATATGCGGGAGTCTTAACGACTTGAGTTGGAGGAACAACACTATACAATGGTGGCTGAAGGTACATGAGTATATAATGATGGCTTTGTTATGGGAGCAGGAGGAATTGGAGGGTTGTATTAGTTGAATGATCCTATGAAATTGGTTTAACAACATGAGTGGGAGGCACATCAATCTATAATGGTGGATGGAGGTAAATGAGATAGATGAATATATGATGGTGGCTTTTATGCGAGTAGGATGCATTGATGTTATATTAATTAAGTGAAGGCGTATATGCAGGTGGCTTCACGACATGAGTGAGAGGCACAACAATATACGATGGTGGCTAGAGGTACATCAGATAAATGAGTACATGACGGTGGCTTCGTTACGGGAGTAAGAGACGTTGGAGAGGTAAAGAATATGAAGGTGGCTAAATAAAGGACAGGCACGGTATACAATGTGGTTGGAGGTACATGAGATATATGAGTATATGACGGTGGCTTTTGCACGTGAGCAAAAGGCGTTGAAGTGTAAGATAACACGAAAATGGGAAGTACATGAGTGTATATAACACGAAAATGGGAAGTACATGAGTGTATATAGGAGGGTGGCTTGGTTATGGGAGTAGGAGGCACTGGAGTGTAACATAGTGTTATTCCCACAAGGCAGGAGGTACTTGAGTATATGCTGGTAAGTGGTATGGCAAAGTCGACTCTTGATTTTTAAGCATTCACTTCACCAAGATTTGAGGATGCGCTTATCTCTCTGGAACGATAGAGACACCAATTTTAAAAGAATGTTGATCAATTTTTACTTAATTATTACCGATGAGGAGGTAACATGTGAGGCTATTTTAGTAGGTAAGTATTTTGTGTGGAAAATTTTTTTCGATTTTATGGGCACGATGGGAAACAAAAAGATACAAAAAAATAATAAGAAAAAGATGATAATTCACAAATAAACGGAAACAAAAGGCCCGGTGCGTAGCACGGGCTCAAATCTAGTTAAATTAAAACAATAATAGGAGTACCAAATAACTCATCCACGTTGAAAGTTGAACAAAGCTCGAATATTAGAGCTCGAGGCCCCACCACGGATCTATTAGCCAATCAAAACTCGCCGCTTCAGGGTCCACAAAAAATCCACCTCAGCAATGGTTAAACGTCATCCTTTGTCAACTAAAAAACCTAAGAACATCCCCGTTGGCAATAATAACCGGAATAAACAACGACAATCAGACCCCTGTTAGCATAAATCACTTATAAATGCTTAAAATAGTTGAACAAAGTCCCCTATAACAGGAAGGAACTCAGAGCTATTAATGTATAACAAGTCCCCTATAACAGGAAGGAACTCAGAGCTATTAATAGCTATTAATGTATAATGAGTCCCCTATATCAGGAAGGAACTCAGAGCTATTAATATAAACCCCCAAACACGATGAGTATAAGAACTAAAAGAAACAGAACGAGATCCGTCAAATCGAGTCTCAAGAAACTGATATAGAGCATTCCTCCTCTACAGATACAGAAAAAAAAAACATGAATTCTACAGCTGGAAAGACAATGCAAGTGTTTGACAATGAACAAGGTTTGTTGTGATTTGGTATGTTGTTGTTGTTCGTGACGTGCTTCTCCCTTTCGTTGTGTTTTAATTGTTCTGTTTTGACCATTGTTACAGGTAGATGTGAGGTTGTAATTGGAGGCATAGCTTTGGTGTCTGCGGCTGATATGATGGTGTTATTGGATTCTGATAATGTACAAGGTAAATTGTTTTTTCTTTAGGTTGTTTTAGGATCCTGACAATGCACAAGGTCATTAGTTTCTTAAACAATGTATACTATGTCTGTTGGTATAACTGAGTAAGCACCGATAACCGATATGAACATGTCTGTTGGTTCTCAAGAGATTTGCTCTGTAACAATGTTACATTAATCAAAAATTATTACAGTGTATGGATCATAAGATTGTCAATAGGATTCTCTTTTTATTATAGTGCATAGATCATACCCTGATAAGATTCTCTTGGTCGACAGAATAACAAACTGCCAGAGGTACGCCTTCACAAGCACTCCCTCAAACAATTTTTCAAGATAAAGGAAACCAGGATAGCGAACTGCTCTCCCTGTCGGATCTCGAGCCAGAAAAAGAACTGTCCACTGTGTTCAGTAGAATCTGGAACAAGGCTAGCTACTAATCAAGCTGCACATTCAGTAGAATCTGGAGATGCCTATGTCATAGCTAATATATTATACAAATCCATAATTGCATCAATAACAATTGCCCAGGTCGTTTAGAGGGTAGTAATAAGTAGTTTGGTATCACTGTATGCCTGCTTCATGCATTGCTTGGTGAAATCACTTATTTACTAAAGAAAAAAAAACTCAATCCAAATGCAGTCTGAATTCAAATAAGTAATTCTAGCATTAAAACGCATGCATACTTAAGAGTTTCTTTGTAAAAAAAAAGCTCAGCCAAGTTAAATAAGTTAAACACATGGTTGTTTAACTTCCCTTCAACACTCTCAGACTTTTCCTAACTTAAAATACATGCCTCATTCAGCGTTTGGTTATAAAAAAAGGGAATAAAAAAGGTATTATATAAACGTGCACCAACCAGTTTTGTGTTTAATACAATATAATACCCTGTTTGCAGATTAACGGAAGAAGCTAACCTAAACATTGATACGATGTGTACCCAATCTACGTTCAATGACACAGAAGACTTAAGATCTCTCTATGAAGGAAAAACAAACATCGTCAAAGTTCGGATTGCAAGAAAGCGGGAAGAATTCGATTTTAGCTCTAATTGTAGAGCTCTAACCTTTTATCTGCAAACCTTTTTACTCGATTTTATAGGTTAATGCTAATTTCTGGGTATACATGAATGCAGGGTGATGAGTTACATGCAACCATACCAGATAATCTAATATCTAAATTTAGTAGTAAGATATTGGAAGGCTGCCTATACTCCATTGAAGGATTGCACCTCGGCAAATGTAAATCTAGATTCCGACCCACACATAGTGAAAAGAGAGGTTTTTTTAGGCACACCACATCCATTGCTGCTTTAGATGTCTACAACATTATTCGAGTCCCATACAACTTTAACTTCACCGAGTTTGAGCATATCAAATCAAACATCCAGAATGAACATTTAACAGGTAATGTAATAAATCCTCACTATGTGTCTTTTGTATTACAAAAATTTGAATTACTTATTGCAGCAAACTTATGTGAGTAGATGTGGTGGGCTATCTTAAAAAAAACACCAATATACAGACACTCAAAAGTGCAGCTGGTAAAACCAATCTGAAGAGGGAAATAGTGCTGGAAAATTCAAGGTTCTCGATACGTAAATCTATATACAAGTGTGTTGCATTTGCTTACTTTTTTGTGTGGAACAGTAAAGAACTTATAATTGATACATTAACGCAGGGGGGGTAGGCTTGAGAATTTCTCTATGGGGTGGGGCTGCTAACCATTTGGTAGAAAGACCCGCCCCAACCAGTAATATACAACAACCAGTGTTAATCGTTGTTTGCTCTGCATATGTAAAGAGTTACCAGGGTACTCTTTAACTTGAATAGATCCATGTATTTTTCCATGTAATTTTTATCATGTATGCACTTATAGGACACATTAACTTATTCGTGTTCAGGAGATATAACACTGTCATCTACAAATGCCACAAGAGTATACCACGATTTAGATCCCAGGAGCATCACACGTATGCATCAGAGGTTGGTGTTGTTTTAACATTTAAACGTCAAATACATGCTTTAGGGTTAAATGTACTGGACATATGTATGGCATGAGATTTGGTATACTTATACTAATACACAGGAAAAAAAAACTATATGTACAGAATTTCGCATTATGGGCAAACACAGACCATGGAAATAATGGACACGCAAGACAGAGTACTTGAGGTTAATGCGAAGCCTGCTTGCAAAAATACAGTCATTAAACCATGGAGCTCGGGTTGGAAAGCTGGGGTATAGAAGCCAAAGTTCTGTATCTTTCAGACAGACGCGGCAAGAAACCTGAAGATTGGATTTTTCAGATCTATGGGAAGACAACTAGCCAAAATCGTAATAGACTGTTCTGTCGTAATAGATTGTTTGTAGCTGGTGCTCTAACGTACGCAAAGAACCATCATCTTTGTAATAATGTTTCACACAGCGAACAACTCATCGTGGATGCTGAGCGCATGTTAGGATTTCATCAGTTGCCGTGAATTTATTGTGGTTTTCATTAGCGTGTTTGGTATAAATTATCGGTTTTTCTTTGTCTGTTTTTGTTTCTTATAAAAAGATACCTAGGCAGGTTATCGATTCATGCTCTTTGTGCCTCTAATCTTTTACGCTCAAAGAAATGTGTAAGATAGATTGTACCATTATGATGACTATGAACCTAAATTGGATTGTTAGTTCCCTGTGATGAATGAGATACACAACAGAGCCAAGGAGAGAACCTCGCTATTGCCAATGCCAGGACCCTCGCCAAAAGAGCTAAATTTGTGGTACCAAGACGCTCTACCTTATCTCAGACAACATAACAGGCACTAGACCAATTTAAAATTATGCATTCGTTCTTTAATATATCTGTTCAAGCTTAATTGAACAAAACCAATTCAAAAATTTGAAATTCATATTTATGCATTAGTTCTTTACATACTTATCAATTATTTAGACTCTTATTTGATATTGAAGCTTAATTGAGTATAATCTGTTCTTTACTTCATCATAATCTTGACTCAATTCGTAAAATTAATCTAATAAACAATTTGGTCAAATTGAATCAATTTTTGAAAAAGTTTAATCAGGATTTTTACAATTTCTTCTTCAATACAGAGATTAACAAAACCTCATTCTTTTCGGTAGCTATTTTAGGGTCGACAAACCAAATATATAAGAGTCTTGGCTTAACAGCAAAATTAGGGTTAAAACCCTGAGATTCAATTGAAAAACACAGCAAATCAACCACGAACAAGACTTTAAAGGATATATCATGAATGGACATCAAATTAGAACCAAACTTTACCTTTAATCAGGATCCCTGCTAATGTAAGATTGCCAAAGGTTCTTCTGCATTCAATTCGTGTTTGAAGATGCAAGTTCTTACAATATGAAATTCGAAAAAGTCAAACCAATTCATCGAAGAATTGAAGAAGTTCGTCTCTGATTGTTTGATTCTCTCCAATGAAATTTTTAATGAAATGGGAGAAGTTGTGATTAACAAAACTCGGGAATGGACTCGAACAATCCATTTTAGTATAGAGCGCGGTGAGCAAGAAGGCTTAGGGACTTAGGCCCGTGCAAACGCACGGGCTGGACAACTAGTTGAATATGGTGAGATGTAAAAGTGGGGTCTTTACTTATAATTACTGTAACATGAGATATTTTCTTTCAGTATACCTATCGTTTTCAATTTTTATGAGAAATTTGCATAGAAATCCAAACATTTCAATTTTCCTTCGGATTCGGCCAACTTTTGGTCTTTCCTTCATTGACGGTAATTAGAACTCAGTCAACCGAGTTGCCACTCAAATCGGGTGGAAATGTCACCCATGTCCTCAACTAAACTTAACCCAATGTAATTCGGATAATTTATACCCATTTACAGAGGATCCATACCCATTAACTAAACCGTCTTCCTTCTCTTTATTTCGTCGTGCTCTTTTTTTTTTCTTCTTCCCTGTGAAATTTGCAGAGCGTTTCAGAGCTCCATGGATGTGGATTCGATTCCAAGTATGGAACCTTAACTTAATTTAAATACTTCTTTGGTATGATTTTTCTGATAGTAATTGTATGTATCATTTGGATATTTGTTGTTTGTGAAGCTACGTATGGAACCCTAATTTAGGTTTACAAAAAAATTGTAGTTGATTTGGTGTTGTAAATTGAGAGCAAGTATATATAAAGATGATGTAAGTTTAGTATTAGTATGATCTTGATACTATGAATACACAAATTTCTCTGTTTTTGTTGTTGTTAAAAGATTGGATGTAATTTAGTTTAAATCATAGCGCCCCTTTCAATTCAGTTTGAGTTTGTGAACTTTGATTGAAACCCATGTTTTATTTTCTTGGTTTGAGTGGAATTACTCAATTGATTCATCGAATTTTCCTGCTTAGAGTAAATTTGTGTGTAGTTGTAACTGCACACAAGGTGTTTGATAAAATGTTTGTGAAGGGTATTGCATCTAGTAAATGTTGGTTTGGTGCTTTCATCGGGAGGTTTTGTTTAACAGTGAGACTCACTAATGCTGCGAAACAGTGAGACTCACTAATGCTGCGAACCCCTGATTGTACAAATGTTGCAATGGGCGTGCAGATATTCTTGCAGTTGTGCATTTTATACTTCCATTTCCTGATGACAATGATTCAAGAGAATGTATAATCAGCTAATTGTAATTGATCATGTTCGTTCAGTATAATAAAGCTTCTCAAAAATTATGTGTTTCAGCTGAATTTTATTAAATGTTGCTTCCAAATTGTATGAAAATATGTCTCGGAGTATATGAATTTCTGTATTTCAATTGTGGTTATCTATAAAGCCTTGGATGTTCGTGTAAAAAACGTTCAATGGTCATATTATCGTGAACGTAGAACCATAGATGATCTTTATGAATCATTATTCTG
>JAJJMA010163577.1:0-10219 GCA_023529015.1 Papaver nudicaule | reverse complement strand
TTTACACGTCTATTACACGTGCGATGTTTGAAGAGATGAACATGGATTTCTTCAGGAAATGCATCCAGCTTGTTGAGAAGTGTTTGAGGGATGCTGAGATGGACAAGAGCAGTGTTCATGATGTTGTTCTAGTTGGTGGATCAACTAGGATTCCTAAATTGCAGCAGTTGTTGCAGGAGTTCTTTGACGGGAAGGAACTCTGCAAGAGTATTAACCCTGATGAAGCTGTGGCTTATGGAGCGGCTGTGCAGGCAGGAATTTTTATAGAGGAAAGATATCTTGGTATGAGAATATTAGGATGACAAACTTACTCCAAATCTATAGACTAAGAAAGTGAGACAAGGTGCCAAAAGATGTAAAAACAAGTGTGAACATAGGACAAGCATACATACGATAGGATTGTGAAGATTGAAAGAAATGCAGTATAGGTAATTAAGCTGATACCTTCAGACCCTTGGAGACTAAAATCTTCAAAAACCCATTTCCTTCTCAAGTATATATGCTGTTTCAATTTGATCAATAAGATTTTCATTAAAAGTTACATGACCAAATGACAGTTCCTACTTTGATGAAGAAGGCCAATTAATTGTATTTTGTGCATGGTACTATTCGTTGGTCGTCGGCCTGCAAGTACATTTTCAGCTAATTTATATTTCATGGTTCACGCAAACAAAGAAAAAATTTGTACTTACTAATTGGCCTTTTCTTTTGTTTGCACATTTAAGTGAAATGTTCATTCGGCCGAATGTAGTATCGTGAGGGCCGAATGTAGATTCGGCCCTAAAAAAAAAGGAGTTAGGGACCGAATATACATTCGTCCCTAAAAAAAATAAGGAGTTAGGAGCCGAATATACATTCGGCCCTAAAAAAAATATGGATTTAGGGGCCGAATACGTATTCGGCCCTAAAAAAATAGGGGCCGAATGCACATTCGGCCCTAAAAAAAAAATTTAGGGGCCGAACTGTTCTTCATTCTCAGGGAAAATTGAGGGGCCGAATATGGCTCTGAAAGTGCGTTTTTTCGACGAAATCTCTCGATTCACCCATGGAAACAACATAATAATTCAATCACACACCATAAGACTCAAATATGATGAAATGGGTTTGTGAAATTATCTTCGAATCGCGACCATTTCTTCTTTTTCTCACTCGATTCGATTTTGAAGTTGAACTTGGGCAAGAGTGGGTTCATCCGGAGATTGTGGTTTTTTGGATTGATTTCCAGCCTTTGTTTTAGACCTCGCCATGTTATATAGAACGCACGCGATTAATTTTCCTAAATCGACGAGTTTCGATGATTTCGCGACGAATTTCGTTGTTTTGGATTTAGAGAAGAAGAAGAAGAAGAAGAAGAGAAGTTTTTTTTTTTTGTTTTAGGAATAGGATTAAGAATATATAGGTTAATTAGTTAAAGGGTATACTAGTCATTTCAAGTGTTAATTGAGGGATAACTTAGTCATTTCATAGCAAGGGCTAAAAAGTAATTTTGAGGGCGGGAGGGGGAGCAGAATTTTGGGACGGCTCAAAGCATGTCTCAATAATAACTACACATAACATACATTGTTATTGGGCTATGAGCCTATGTTTTGGGCTAAATATTTTTTTCTTGATGGGCTTACATGAAAAACCTAAGAATACTACCTGGAAAAAATAAATTGGACGGGCTCCAGCTTTTTCTTGATGGGTTAACATGAAAAAACCTAAGAATATTACCTGGAAAAAAAAATTGGCAGAATTTTGGGACGGGCTCCAACCAGCTTAGCCCCCAGCTAGGTCCGTCTGTGCGTACAGTGTTTGGTAACTTAGAGCAAATGCAGTGTTAGATATAGCCCATCGACAGTCATGCTCTCGCCAAAACACAAAGCCTATATTCATCAGCTTTTCACACCAAATATAGTGTAGTAAATGGGTTTGGTGTGGAGATGGTGGGACATGATTGTTAATCACGTAAAACCCAGTACGTTATTAAAAATGACGTTTCGAAAACAACGTGAATCAAAAACACGTTAGGATAACCGACGTCAAAATAAATCACGTTTTGGTGTCACGTGATTGAACTTCACGTATAGGGTTGGTGAGAGAACTTCACGTATAGCGGTTGGTGAGGTTTCCTAAGTTAACGTGATTGAACTTCACGTGTAGCTTAATTATATCGCGTAAACAACACAAACGTTAACAAAAATAACGTTTATTGCGAAACGTGATTCTATTTCACGTTAACTGAGCAACGTCATTTAGGTAACCGTATCAGTTCACGTGATTTAAATTCATGTTAAACAGATATACGTGAAATACAATCACGTTACATTGGACGACAAATATGGCACCTGGTGTTTAGTGTGATGGTTGTATTTTTTGCACCAAAATCCATCTGCAAACCCAAATATAGCACTTGGTGTTTTGGTGAATGGCCAACACTGTTGTTGCTCTTAGTAAGAAATCATCTAATTTGTCAACATTTCAAATGTGTTACTTGGGATTCCTAGAAAACTTGTAAATAAATTATATATAATATTTAATAATAATAATATCTAATACTAATAAAAATAAATTAGAAAAAAATAACTGCTTGTAACTAGCTTTCGGCTTCGATTTCGTGTAATAATATTTTTCAATTAATTCTAAATAAATTTCACTTTTAAGAAGAAAAAATAGTTAAAAAATAATAAAAAAAGCTTCTAACCAGTATCTTGCCCTTGAGCACAAGAAAATTTAAAAATGAATAAATAAACAAAAGTTAATAAAATAAAAATCTAATTAAATAGAAATTATTTTACTAAGGGATAACTCATATTGCTTCTAGACGACCCTATTTTGTCATCTAGTGCAGCGCTGGATGGAAACAAACTCAACAGCACCCAATCAAATCAGCCCCCTGTATAAATTTCTCCGACTCTAGAAGCCTTTCCCATCGGCACTTTAACATTTTGTTATATGGTAAGTAATACCAAACTGTAGTTTGACTATAACTGCAGAAGCATCTCTGATGATATATGTTGTATCTTTAAAGATGTCTTCTACATGATTCTTATCTTCTCGAAAATAATTCAACAAAGGTGTCCCAGCTGACCTACAAGCAAAGGAAAAGAGTCAAAGTAATCAATTTCCAAGTCATGATACCATCAAGTTTCAACTATAAATAGTAATGTATACGTAAGCAGCCATTCTGCATATTCACTGATGAAAACAACATGACGAATCGATCCAATTCACTGCCAAAACTTGCTTACTGCAATTACAAACTCTTTGTTGTGTTTAGTGGAGCACTAGAAACCATGTAATTGTCATCCATTCACTAAATAAGTTGTTTGTAATTCAGAAAACTATTTGATTTTCAATTCTAATTTGCACTCTATTACTTGTTATTAGGGATAGTGAAACATGTCAATAAAACATAAAGGAGCCCAGGGAGTTGGTGAGTGAAGAAAAAATGAGAGGAAGAACCAAATAAAGCTCATTGAAGTCTTGGTCAATGAGACAGAAATTTCAAATCATTCAATTATAAACGCAACGCACCTGATAATATTAGAACTGTAAGGTGATCAAATTCTAAACAATTCTGCATATTCATTGATCAAACAAAACTTTAAGCAACCATATAAACCTAATTCCGATTTTGTTAACTATGAATTCATTCAATAAGAGAGCTCAAATAGCATCATTTCATCTTCCTTTGCTTATCCATCTTCATTTCTCGTTTTTCTTATTGATCAGCATCACTCAATGTCCACTAGCTTCTCATGGATGCCATGAAGAGGAAAGAAGGGCACTACTAAATTTCAAGTCTTCTTTGGAAGACCCCTCAAATCGCCTGTCTTCATGGCAAGAAGGCAGACGACATGAGAACTGTTGTAATTGGCATGGAATTGGTTGTTCAGATGAGTCTCTTCATATTGTCTTGATAGACCTCAGAAACAGAAACCTTGAAAATTATATCAGTACGGGCACCTTCGATCCACCTAGCACTTCACTAACAGGTAAACTATCTCCTTCTCTATTCAATATAACTCATCTGGAGTATCTCGATCTTGGCTTCAACAATTTGCAGGAACCAAGTGTCCCATTTCAGTTTTCCGATCTTGCTAAACTCTCTCATCTTGATCTCTCCAACACAAGCTTATCAACATCAATTTCGACACATTTCAGCAACTTATCATCCTTACAATACCTTGATTTATCTTGCAAAACGATCCGTTTTTCTAACTCTTGTTTAGAATCGTCATCCATAACATGGATGAAAGGTTTAGCAAATCTCCGGGTATTAAAGTTGAGTGGTATTGATCTATCTGAGCCCACATCTTCAGTAGAGAATTTTGCTGAGCATATGTCGTACCTGTTTAATGTTAGGTACCTGGATCTCTCTCACTGCAATATCCGCACTTCAGTTTTCCCAATCCATGAGCTTCACAATCTTTCCCATCTATCCACTCTCAAAATGAATGACAACTATATCGGCTCTACGATCCCAGCACAGCTTGCTAATTTTACTTCACTTTCGGTTCTTAACTTATCTTATTGTCAACTACAAGGTTCAGTTCCATATCTTCCTCAACTCAGGGAGCTTGATGTGAGTTTTAACTATCTTCAACCTGATCTTCCTAAGATGTTTGAGAATCGTTGGCCGAAACTAAAAATACTTCAGATAACATCAAATCAAATAAATGGGCCAATTCCGAGTTCAATTTCAAATGCGCCATCTTTAGTCAGTCTTTCTGCCGCATGGGGTACAATTCAAGGATCATTACCTTCTTCGATATACAATCTTACTCAGTTGCATCATCTGGACCTCTCTAAGAACGACATAACAAGTTCTATCCAATCTTCAATCTCCAATCTAAAAATGCTAAAATCTCTTGACTTGTCTTCTAATAAGTTTCAAGGATCTATACCAAATGCAATCTTCAATCTAAAAGACCTAAGCTTTCTCGACCTATCCAAGAATAATTTCCATGGACCAATACCAAATTCAATCTCCAATTTAAAATACCTACAGTCTCTCGACTTGTCCAGGAATAATTTCCAAGGATCTATACCAAATTCAATCTGCGAGGTTGTTTCTCTTCGACAGCTTGTATTAGAAAGCAATAACATTACAGGTTCCATACCGAGTTGCATTACCATGCTCAAAAACCTTGTTGACTTGCGTATATCTAAAAACTTCATTGGTGGCAATGTTTCATTGATATCTTTAATAAAGGAATTATCAAACCTAGCTACCCTAGATCTGAGCTCAAATAGGCTAACCATCACAATAGATCAACACTTGCATTTAGATTCTAAACCTAAACTAGATACTTTGGCACTGGGATCCTGCAATCTAAATGTTTTCCCAACTTCCATTTGTAATTTCACTAACCTTAAAGCATTAAATATATCTTAAAATAACCTCAACGGAGCTATCCCATCTTGTATCTCCAAGCTTGAAAATCTCATTTACTTAGATTTGTCAAACAACAATCTTCATGGCCCTCTGCCTCTTCCACCTGACGGTGTCCAGATTTTCGATTTATCACATAATAGACTTAATGGTGAAATCTCAACAGAAGCTGGAGAAAGATTATCTAGTGTTAACACAATACTTTTAGCTGGCAATGAACTTTCAGGTTCAATTCCCTTTTCTATCTGTTCACAAACAAAATATCTTGACCTCTCTAGCAACAAACTATCTGGGATTATACCCACTGGTATAGGGTACTGCAGTTCTCTTATTTATCTAAATCTCGGCAACAACTTTCTCACTGAAACTGTTCCACAAGAGATTGAAAAGGCAGAGGCTCTGATATTCCTTCAATTGAACGACAACAATCTTACTGGTACTTTTCCTAAGTCTATTGAAAAACTCCTGAACCTGGAAATTCTTGACTTGGGAAATAATAACATTGAAGGTATCATACCCACAGGTCTTGGTTTATTAGTTGGCCTAAAGATTCTTTCTTTAAGGTCAAATAACTTCATTGGTTCAATTCCTGAAGAGATCTACAATTTGTCTAATCTTCAAATATTAGCTTGTCGATAAACAATCTCTCGGGTTCGATTCTTAAGATTGGAAACTTGAGGTGGCTAGTGGATAGACCTACAGACAAGTTTCTTATTAGCAGGGATCCGGGATTGGACTTCAGTGAAAAGCTAATGAACTTTCAGTTTCAATTCAAGATGGTAATCAAAGGGGTCATGAGACAGTTTGAGCAGTTGTACGACTTCAGTTCTGGAATCGATCTATCATGCAATGCTCTAGAGGGGAACATCCCAGAAGAGATAGGTCAACTGAAAGGGCTTTCTATGCTTAATCTATCGCATAATCTGTTCTCTGGTTTAATCCCTACGAGTGTTGGAAGCATGAAGGGTTTGGAGTCCTTGGATTTGAGAGACAACAGATTGTCTGGACATATCCCACAATCTTTAGCGTCACTGGATTTTCTCAGCTATCTGAATCTATCTTCGAATAATTTCAGTGGCAGAATCCCAAGAGGAGAACACTTTGATACATTGAGTGGCGACGGTTCAGTGTATGCCAACAACAGTCTTTTATGTGGGTTCCTTACAAATAAAACTTGTGAGGGTTATCAAAACAGTCATACTACTGACAATCATGTGGATTGGTTGTTTTACTGTTCTATAGTTTTGGGGTTCGCAGTTGGGTTTTGGGGTCTGTTCTTTGTTTTGCTGTTAAGGAAAGATCAATGGTGGTTCAGGTATTGGAGATTAGTGGATATTGTTGCAGTTAGGGTGACTAGACTTGTCTATTGACAGTTGAATTATGTTAGGTCTGTAACTGTGTTTGTTAGTACTACTCACATGTAATTTTTGATGTTCTAATTACAACCTTCTATAATGAAGTTACTATCATGTCTACAATGAATCCATGATCGTAGACGTGCTATGCACCTGAACTATGAGGATGTGATGGAACCCACACAGACATTACACCAACTACCGCAGACATCAAAAGTATCACTCTTAGCCCTTAAGCAGAAAAGAAACATCATGATGTAGAACAATGTGTCGAATTTCAAGTTCATTGTCACTGTTGGCTAGTTGTCTAATTTGGCAAAAAGAAATTCTTTTTAACATATCCAAATAAACCAAATGCAACAAAATATTAACTAATAAGAAATCTGACGATAGAGGTTTGCAAATAGAGTTTAACTCTTGAAGCCTCATTTGAAGAAGAAAAGAATCGACCGAAGTAGTAGCAGCAGCATTTTGGTCATAAAGTCATCAAACCTGTCAGGCATTTTATGAAACAGTTAATAAGAGTATAATACTTGAGGACAATCTAACAAACACAGTGAGAATTAAAGAGATGAGTTTGCTAATAAAGATGGAAGTTTACCTTTTAAAGCTTTCTTTGAAGAAGAGGAAATGGCCAGCAACAAATATCAGCTTCCACACTTAAAGGTGTTGAGCTGCCTGGTAAAATCTTCAATTTCTGTAAGAGGCAATTTCACAAACAGTTAACAGGCAGGACACCAATTGTAGCCAAACAAGTATCAAAAAAATTTACACTAAATTTGAGACAAAACCCAGTTTTATACACACTTAATGTTTATGAAATGTTTAGCCATTCTGAAAATACGTTATTGGGATTCAATCAATCCTTAAGTTGATTATACTGATCTTTCAATTCATGTTTTGCATTGATTTTTTGTGATGAATGTTGGGATATTGTCAGAGAGTGGAGACACAAAGAAAAATAAATTTGGTATGCCCTGAAGTCAAAGGACCCCAACCCCAAGGCCCAAGCCATCTCATTCCCTGAATAGTGAATATGAGTAGTGTGGACTTTGGAAGCACAATGTAGTAATGTACCCATTAATTGTTTTTTTTTTTTTTTAAAATTTCCCCATGACCATCTCCTTTGTCAAGTCACCCAAGTTTAATTTTTGAGCGGTAAAGAATTTGGTGTGTTAACGAATTTCGGCTCAGATCAGTGATATCATAATCCAATAACTTCACCACCGTATAACAGTACATCGGCAAGTCAAGTCACCCAAGTTTCTGTCTGATTTACCGTAGAAATCTAAACATTGAGTCAAGTCAAAATAAAGTCTTCAATATGCGTCTCTTTAGGTTCCTTCCAAAAGATTATAGAAGCTTATACAGTAGAACCTCTATATAGGAATAACCTCCATATAAGAATAAAAAATATTGGTCTCATCTTGGGCTAGTTCTATTTAAGAATAAACTCCATATTGGAATAAGTCAAAAAAAATTTCGGTCGCGTCTTAAGTAACCTACCTCCATATAAGAATAATTGACACTATAATATAAATAGTATAGGTCTTATCGTACATTAAAGTTTAAGATGTAGAGATTTGCGTAACCATTTTGTAAGATCCTTTTGATTCATAGTGGATTCAATGTTTTTCTTCCACAATTGAGTACAAATAGCTTCACTCGTTTAGTTTTGCTTATCAGTTTTTTAAGCAATTGTTGAGTTTTGTGCAACTAAACAAAGTTTGAGTATTACTTAGGTATATTTTTGTGTGTTCCCAAGCACACGTATGTATATTTCTAGCTAGGTATAGGTGTAGCAAAAAAAGATTGAGCTTTCCAAAGTAGACCTCCATATAAGAATAACCTCTATATAAAAATATTTTTTCGTGGTCCCGAAGATATTCTTAAATAGAGGTTCTAATGTATAAGGAAAAGCATATTGCACATATCCTTTCTCGTGACAAAAAAAAACTCGTAGTGAAAATGGTAGATCAAATAGTCCAAACCCGCCGGTATCTTCCAGGGGTAAATTACTACGATGTATTTAAAGTTTTAAATGATATGAGGAAGAAAACAAATAATGAATTTGGCGTTGACAAATTTCGCACTGGATTAAGTTATGATCCTGACCCAATAATTTATTGTTGAATGGCTGTAACATCCCTGTAAATAACCTGATATTAACTTAGAGATAGGTAATTGAGAAAACGGCAACAGTGTCCTACTGTAGCACCCAAATGCGTTTGGTGTTCAACTGTTTCCAAAATATAACTCCATGTTTGTTTCACTGTTCACCGATTTTCCAGTTAATGATTCAACTGTTATGACACGGTCTTAGTCGGGTTTTCAAACCAGAGGTAAGTTGAGTTAAGTAGGCTAGTTTACCCATATGTTTACCGATCCGAATTTTAAAACCTACTTCTAGATCGCTACTTCTCCTTCGTCTTTCTGTGTTCTTCTCCATCTCTATCCAGCGAAATATTACGAATTGTAGAGCAGTCTCCCTTCTCCTTCCTTCTCCTTCCCATCAACCCTGATAATCACCTTTGATCTAGCTTTCCCCATTTCAAATGCAACCCAAATATTAAAATCCTATCACGCATCCAATTCTCACGCATCCAATTTTTGTAGAGGGTGTTGATAATAGCGTCAAGTAGAAACCCAGATCCAATTTTTGCCTTGGAATGGTAGAATTCAATTCCATCGTATTAATATTAAACATGATTCTCGTCTTGAAGGTCTTATCAAAATGGCAGATCTGGTAATAATCTCGGATTTCTTGTTTTTTGATTTGATTTTTTGTTGTTAGATCTGATTTTTTCGAAATGTGATTGTTGCAGACGATTAATTTAGCAGCGATCCGGTTCAAGGCAGCACAGCTAATTCTCTGAGATTTTTGGAGATTCTTTCTGGGAATCTATGAAATCAAATATTCAGACTTTGAGATTGTGAAGGAGAGATTTCTAGCTTTTTGTGCTGCTTGTTGGTGATTTCCCAGTTTTTTCCTCCTCTCTTTAAGTTTTGTCTTTCTCTTTAATTCTTCTGACATTTTACATTTTCAAGAGAAAGAAAGAGAGAAAATTAGATCTGGGTTTTCGTTTCAAGAACGGAAGAATCCGATGCCGCTGTAAGAATATACAGAAGCAAAAAAAGATTTAAATTTTATTTGATTTTTCATTTCTTCTTTGATCGTTTCATTTCTAATTTGTTGGGGCTAAAAAATGAGTTGTATTGAGGGTTTTAGAAGGAGATTTACATTATCAGATCAAATGTCAATTCTTGATACTTCTTTAAATCTCAGAGATCTATTAAGAGTAAGAGATGATGATCTTCACCAAGATAGTAGTAATGGGGCTGGTGGTAGAAATTCACTAGCTGGATTAACCTTAGGTGCAATTCTTGGTTGTGAAGATATTATCATTAACAACAATGGATTAACCGCCACAACTCCACCATTGCAGCTCCACAGGTAATCAAACCTCTTCCTCATCCTTTTCCTTTT
>JAJJMA010163562.1:0-12989 GCA_023529015.1 Papaver nudicaule | reverse complement strand
CGGATCCACAGCGAAGTTCTACTTTACTGCCGAGAATTTCTTTAAACACTACGAGCCCTTTTTAACCCTAGACAACGAGTTAGCTCCTTGGGGGGTTAGCTTTCGGACTGTGGAAGGCAGCGAGAATGTCCTTCTCGAATCTTTGAAATATTCAATGGACGAAGACTGGTGCTCGGAACCTATACTCCTCAAAGGTCCCCTACTCCGAGGCTGGAAGGACTCTGGCCGATTCTTTGTTCGGACCGATTTTGAGGCAGGGCATGAGTTTCGGACTCATCACTTGTTTTCCATTCACTTTCCTGACGAGGACAAAAGGTTGTCTCGCTCACTTTTTGGAAAGTGCAAGGGTGTTCTCGTGGAGCCCTCGAGTAATTTGAAGCGTCCTCGGGCAGATGAGGAGACTATGCAGCAGGTAACAAATACTTTCTTTTCGTTCTTTTCTGAAGTATTCATACTTGCCTCTGTTTGTTTCCTGAGAAAGACGAATCCTTATCTGCAGGGACAGCCTTTAGGTGCCCTAAACCTTAGTCGTGGTCTGATGAACTTTGATTACGGGGGAAATTCCGAAGTTTCGCGACCGCTGAAAAAATCTGTTTTGCAAACAATTATTAGAGGAGTTCAAACTGGACGTCACCGAGCTGCTACAAGACCTCCAAGGGAAACTACGAGTGCTGGTAAGGAAATATCAGCACCGAAGGCAACTGAAATGGTTATCAAAGAGGTGGGTGTCGCGAACCCTCGGATTACCTTGCCTACTACCACCATTAGTGCCACTGCCTCGGCTATAGTAGTTCCTACAGCTGCGGAGACTAGTGCTGCTTCGGATGTTGCTCTTTCAAATTCTTCTATGCCGAGAGCTTCCTTTGGTGGCTCTGCCTCAGCGATGGTAATTTCTACGAATGCTATTGGTGAGCCTTCAACTCTTGCATCAGAGAAAATTGTTACTCCAGTGGACCTCCTTGTTCCTCGAGAGGATGGTTAATATGCTAAGATGGATTCTTCTAAAGAACTCGTTGCCAGTTTTCCACAAAGTTCGAGGTTTCCGCCTGCTCCGAGTTACGCTAGCAGATATAGGCAATCATATACTGCCGAGAGGTTTAAAGAAGTCCTTTTTGAAAATCATAACCCTAGTGAGTTTACTGTCGAGGTTTCAACTCGTTTTGAAGCCCATGCCTCGAATCCCGTAGAGCAACCTTTAGATCCGGATTTCTGCAAGAAGCTGGGTGATCTCTTCGGAGGTGACTATCTCAGGGCCGAATATAATCTTCGTCATCCTCCCTTATCCTATGAAGAGAGTTTGTCGATTCTTCAGGCGGTGAGTTTTGCCTTTATTGCCCATGTGTTGATGCCGCCGAAGTGTTTTGGTAATCTGTTTTACTTATAGTCTCTTCTGCTTTTTGCTAGGGCGACTACCATGCCTCTGGTCTCTTGGCTCATAACTTTGATCAAGCTGGCGAGGCCGAGTATCATGAGCGAGAGTTTCATCGGATGCAAAAGGAACTGGCTCAGGAGAAAGTTCGTAGTGCTATTGCGAAAAAACAATCGATATGTAAGCCCCTTTATTCTTTTGTTGTTTTAGGTACATCTGTTTTTTGCAGCGTTGCTAAGAACAGATTTGCTGTTTGCTTTTGAAAAGGCGAGCTGGAAGAGCTCGAGAGAAAACTTCAAGGGGCCAGATTGGCTATTGATCGACTTCGAGAGGGTCGGCAATCGTCTCAGATTGCCTCAAGTAGCGAGGGCTATCGAAGTGATAGTGATAGGTTGTTGGAAGAAAGGGACAGAGCTTTAGAAGATGTGAATTATTACAGAGCGAGAAGACAAGAGGCCAAAAGTCTTTTCGTAGAGGAGAGAAAAAGAGGGGATCAGACCGAGCGCCTTCTCGAGGAGATTAAAAATAAAAATACGTTGTTGTCCCGAGAGAATCATTTTTTCCAACTAGATGTGGATCGACTGATACAGGAGCGAGACGCAGCTCGCTCGGAGAGGTCGGTCAGTGCCTCTGGTAGGGTTCTGATTGAAAGGTTAGAGGGGAACATCAAAAGTTTGAAAGTTCAGCTGTCTACACTGAAGAATGTCAATAATGACTTAGTTACCAAAAATGATCTTCTGGAAAGGAGTTGTAATGATATATGCCGGGAACTTGCTTTGGCAAATACGTCGAAGGACCATTCTGCTCGTCTTATTGATGAGTACCGGATAGAATTAGCTAGAAACGGGGTCATTTCTTCCGAAGATGTTAGGAAGAATGCCTCGGTGCCTCGTTTCACTAATCAGCACGAGGTTTCCGAATATATGATTTTCAAAGAGAGTAGGGATCTAAACCTACCTTTCCTGTTTTCCTGCTCCTTTCATGCCCCTGAGCGAGTTTTATCATCCTATCATTCTTATGTTTTGTTTTGTGTTTTTAGGCATCGAAGCCAATTTGAAGAAGCAGGTTGCTGACGCCGAGGCGGCAAGGGACGATGCCTCAAGTCAGTTGGTGAGTGAATCCGAACGGAAGTTGGAGGCTGAAAGCAAGGTTAAGCAATTGACCCAAGAGCTATCCGAAGAACGCCAGCGTCGTTCTGCTGATTTGGTCAGGCTTTCTCAAGAACTTGAGCTCGAACGCCGACGTCGCTCTGAAGAAGCGGCCAATTATGCTGAACTGTTATCCAAGGAACGGGAACTTCGCCTTAAATGTCAGGCCAACGTGAGGGGCATGGTGACCGGTTTTGCCCTTGTGCACCATGAGTTAAGACATGGTCAAGCTGTAGAAGAACTTCTTTCCCGATTTGCTTTAACTACTGCCTTTGCTACTAGCATGGCCTGCCGAAAGCATGGTCGCTCCCTTTTCAGAACCATTGGTATTGAACCTCCTACTTACGGCCCTATTGGTGCACGCGACTCGGATGATGTATCCCATATTGATAAGTATTTACTTCCTCAGGAGGTATATGTAGCCTTAGCTAGGGATGAGCTTCGGAAGAGGGGCTTACTGGAAAAGTTTTTGAATGGGCCTGGTGATGATGACGACGATGATGATGATGCCGATGATGATTCTAAAGGTGGTGATTCGGGGAATCTTGGCGACGCCGCCGAAGGCACCCATGATGGTCCAGGCGAATTCGATCATGGTCCCGAGGAGGGTCCTTAAGATGGTGCCAATTGTTCAAAGGATAGCTCTAAGCATAATGCTGAGGGAAGGACTGTTGGTATGATGGGTAGTACTTCCCGAAGTCATGACGATTCCATTAAGGAGTGTGCCATCCGAACTCCAGGTACTGCCTTTAACAAGGAGAGCCGTTACTTGTTTCAAGAACCAGCTTTGGCATATAGTGAAGGGGAGAGTGAGGAAGAATTTGATGAAGAAATTGATTCGCATGATTGTCGAGCCCCAGGTGATATATTTGATAAAGGGGGTCATTATTTATTTCAAGAGCCTTCTCGGGAATATAGTGACGAAGAAAGTGAGGAGGAAATTGGCAATGATGTGGAAATTGCTCCTTCGGTGTCTGATCATTCTCAGCTTCGGACCCAAGATGATAGCCTCCGAACTGATAAGGGTCTTGCGAGGGGAATGGAAGTTCTTTGTGACGTTTCTCTTCGTGTCTAATCGAAGGCTTTTAGCTTAGTAATGTTACTTTTCCCTTTTTTGGCTGCGTCCGAGACATTTGTTTATATGCGCATTTTTTGTTGCCGCACTCCATGCCCTGCATTTATATATATAAATAATTTATTTGCTTATTTTTCTATTGCTATGCCCCTCCTCGAGGCCGTTTTTTTTTTTAGGAGGTCCCTTGGCTGTGTAATTCACTTGTAAATGCAAGCTAATCAACTGCCTCGGGGTTCCATCTTCCTCTATAGGCAGATGTTAATCCCATTTATTGTCCCCTCGGCGCCCGAGAACGTGAGGTCCTCGTGGCCATTTGGTAGTGGGTACGAATGCATCATCAGCTTATGTAGCCTTGATTCAAGGTGCCCACCGCTATCGGGGTGTCTTGTGGGTAGAGGACTGTGCCATATAACTCGTAGGGCCCTTACGATTTATATGGTCATCGGCTTTGTGCCTGCTATTCGAGGTCTTTATGTTTTTTGGCGATTTTTGCCTTTGGCGTTAGAGCCTTTTTATTGTTTAGCGATTTTTGCCTTTGGCGTTACAGCATGTTTATTGTTTGGCGTTTTTTTCCTTTGGCGTTACAGCCTGTTTATTGTTTGGCGATTTTTGTCTTTGGCGTTACAGCCTTTGCGATTATGCCTGGCCAGGCGGGATTTTTTACCCGTCCTGACAGGATCTGGAGTTTGATTCCGAAGGGAGTTGCATCAATGAGTGCAATTTTTATTTATTGAATTTTTCTTCGAGTACTGCTTACAAAAGAAGTTGCTTTCTCAGACTAGGTGTTTCATGTGCTTCCCCTGCACTGGGGTTTTTAACCTCTGGCCTTCGATGTTGATCAAGCTATAAGTGTCGTTCCCAAGCTGCCTCTCTATGACGAATGGTCCTGCCCAGAAAGGTTCTTGCTGGATGTTTTTGCCTTCGCTAGACTCACCTAGTTGCTCATTCGGAGTCTGGAGGCTACCTGCTGCTACGAGGAACTGTTCTCGGTTCTCCGGACGTTGGTCCTTTTTGCTGTTATCTTTTTTTACACTTGCCATTTCTGCTTCCGTCTCAGCTATGAATTTTTCTATGTTTTCGTCCGTTATCCTTGGGTGCTTCGCTTGCCCCGAGCATTCCTTGCTGCCTTCTTTTGCCTGAATGTCTATTTCATGGCAGGCGCGAGCCTCGGTAGGGTCACCAGGAATCTCCGCAATCCCTCGTGGAGTTGGAAACCTGATTCTTTGGTGCAAGGTGGATGCTACGCCCATAATGCTGTGTAGCCATGATCTTCCCACGATAACATTATAGGGTGAGTTTATGTCCACTACACAAAATAAGGTTGGCTGCTTTTGGCTGCCAGCATGAATTGTGATCATTAGCTCTCCCCGAGGTGTTGATGGTTTTCCGTTGAAACTGAATATGTTGTACGTTGAGGGTACCAAAGTGGCTTTCTTTCCCTTCATCTTGTCATATGTTTGCCCGAAAAGTATATCTACAGAACTCCCAGGGTCCATCAGTATTTTAGGCATAGCTATCTTTCCCATTTGAAGGGTGATGACCAAAGGATCATTATGCGTTCTTCCTTCGTTGGGGATGTCTGCTGCCGAAAAGAACACGGGTTGCTTCTGCCACTCTTCCACTACGCCACAGGGCCTGATTCCCAACGTTTTATTTTTCGCATCTGCAACGTTTTTTGACGTTGCGCACGTGGCAACGTCAAAAAACGTTGCGCATTTTTTTTATAACGTTGCTGTAAATAATTTTTTTTTTTTATTAAGCAACGTTATAGCAACGTGGACTAACGTTGCGCATGAAGGGCTAATATTGTCTTTTTACCGGAAATTAGATTTTCCGGATTTATATTTCATTTTACCCATTTCTTTTTATCTCAACCCTATCCTCTCCTTCTCCTTCTCCTTCTCCGCCTCTTCTCTGCTTCTCCTTTTCTTCCTCTGTATCTCATCTCTTCCTCGACCAACTTTCAAAAAAAAAAAAACTTCTTCCTCGACCGAAACCAACTTTTCTTCTCAAACCCTCTTCTCACAAATCAAATCCATCTTTTAGAAATTAATCCAATCTTTGATAAACCAAATTTTTGATTAAACCTTAGATCTGTGATTTTGTTCTCCATTAACCTAGCAAACATGTCTCTAGAGCTAAACTTAAATCGGTCCGCAGAGATGAGTATTGAAGTGAAACTTCGTCGTTTTGATTTTGGTAAATCATCCAAACCCTAACTTATTCTTTTTATTTTTATTTTTCTATAGATTTGTTGGTTTTTGTTTCCTGTGATACGACTAGGAGAAGATCTTATGCTAATTTATCTGTGAGAGCTGTCTAAAATAGTTTGCCGGAAAAAATTAAGTCATACCCCTAGACTAAAGAGGATTCAGTTACCTCTCTTGGGATTCTTATACAAGAATCTTATGATTAATAATTTTTCTAATTTGACCTATTCTTGTTATTGGTTAGTTTCATGAGATCAGGTACAATTTGTCTGTTAAGTTGAGTTGTCTTGACCTTATATAGGAGAATCTTATCTGATTTGTTGAATTGCAAGATGCATACTGCTAAATTTGGTTTGAACACTTTTTTACTTGAAAAAATTTGAATCGTTGAAGGCTTTCAATGCTAAATAAAAAACATACCTGGTAGCTTATGAAAATATGTACCTGGTCATGGTGGATCCTGTTATGTGAGTTTAATAGGTGCCGATGCAAGATGGCTTTGTTGTCCTTGTACTTTCCATGAGTAAAATGGCCTGTTGTTAGTTTGTTTCCCACACATTCTATTTTGGTGTGATCACTTGATAACTGAGAAGTTAGAGAATACGTCAGGTCACTTGATTACTTGACAGCTTTTGTATCCAAATGCACCCTCAGAATTTATGGGGTATATGGTTCACGGAGGTTCTGAATTTGTGTGATATAGTTACTGATATCTGTGTGTCTTTCTAATGTGTATGTAGGTTCGCGGAGAAGCTAATTATGCACCTAAATACAAACACATATGTAGAAGAACAAGCAAAGGAAATAGCACAATTGTAACAAAGATGTCCCAGATTGACAAAGACTCTTGATGCTGCTTTGGCAGGTGAAGCCCTTTTCCTAATATTACTTTGAATGTTGATATCTTATCTGCTAGAGATTAATGTAGAAAGTTTGGTGGAAAAATAAAGTCCTACTGACATACTACAGGGGAACTGGTGACCTTTATGGGAAACCTGATAGCCTAATAGAGAATCACTTAGTAAAGTTCCTAATTCGACTCATTCTGTTCGTCTTTTTGACTAGTCTTTTATGGATTATACTTCATTATCAGTAAATCTCTTCATTTGGTAGAGTAGAGTAGCTTATAGTTCCCCTTCAAAATAATTTATGTTGCCTATTTTTATCAGATGTTAGCTCTGTTCTCTATGTTCACCTGTGTGTAAATATATATTGAGTTACAGGATTTATTAAAACGTAGTGTTTGTATGCCCAATACTGCCAAAGCATCATTGACAAGGAATTCAAAATGTTCCTAGTTACTTAGAAGTACCAATACTAGTATCTTGTCTTGGTTTCCCGTTTTCATACACTTCTGGCCTAGATTGATATATTCTCTAACAGGGTTACTACGTCGTCCAACTTTCTCATGGATGGCGACTGCAAAGGTGACTTGAAGTAGTCTGTGAAAGAGTAGGAGATATTTGATTCTGGCAGGTATTAAACTTAAGAAGAATGTTAGAGGTTCTAGTTAAAAACTTGTCTTTTTAGAATGAAAACATTTGACTTTCTCAAGTTGCTCAGGCATGACCATATCTCCGAGAATTAACTTTTTTTTCTCTACTTGTGTGTGTAGGTGGATGAGGAGTTTGCACTAGCATTGGCAGCTTCAATGGAACAAGCAGAGGAAAACGTGAAGGATCCTGTTGCTCAGAGTTCAAATGACACAAATGAAGCGAAGATTCAGGAGCCAGAGATTTCCTCTAGTGAGAAATTTCATATCCCTATCTCCCTGAAGAGCCTAAGGTTGACAGGAAACTTCTCTGTAGAGTTGGGGTTCGCCTTCCTGATGGGCGTAGACTTCAGCGGAGTTTCCTCCGAACAGATCCAATTCAGGTAGTGTGCTTCAGCCTTTTTTAAAGCTCATGATGACCTAATACATGGATCTGAACTAAGTGATCGAACTGAAATTAGTTTTTCTGGTTCCGTGCCAAATGTTTCTGTTTGCTGAATTACTGCATTCTTTTGTTTTGGAAAGACCCCTTTGTGAGTGGAGGTTTCTCTTTTCGTCCTGTTAAAGAAGAAATTGCAACCTTGCAAACGTGTGGAAGTAATATTTGCTATTGCAGCACTACATCTAGTGGCTGAGTTTGTTGTTTCTTGGTCTTTGCAGCTGCTGTGGTCCTTCTGTAGCTCCATGCTTGAAGCAGAATCTCGGCCTTTTCAGTTGACACAACCCATCCCAGGTGCATCAAAGACTCTTGATTATGAGGCCAGTCTAACATTTAATTTGGGGTTATCACATTCAGGAAGCTTGCCAAGAATCTATCAAGGTATTTCTATCTCAATTTATTATTTCCTAACTTTTTACCTTTTTTTTTTTCCATTTTTGAACTTTAGGTTGGTCTAAACATAGATTTTGATTGTTTGTGATTACTATAGGTAATGGTGTCTGATAAGGTAACCAGTTATACAAGGATTTGAGTCAGGACAATGAGAAAGGGAGAACAAGTGCTATGGTACTTTAGAGAGGGAAAGAGATCAACAACAATATTCTACATGAGCATTATACAAGTATTCCTCTAATCAGGCTAAGGATTTTCTGCTGGACAGTTACGTTGGGGTAAGTAATATTTATTTTTTTGAGTACATTGGGGGGAGAAATGTTTTTCTAAAGAGCCAGTAGCCTTATTCTTAAAAAGTTAAGCAAGCTTCAGTGGTTCATAGCTTATGATTGACAGTTTTGAGGGTGAAAATTCAGTATTCATGTTTGTTTGTTACCAGGTTGGTGTCATCTATGTTCCTTGCAGACTTTGCACTGAGTAAGTTGTCTTTGGCTTGTGGAACCTTCATATGCTTTTCTGATTGTGTTTAGTTACTAATGCTAACTCGTGTCCGAAATAGTGTGAAAATGAGTATAACTCTTAAGCTTTCTATCTTGCTATCTAATTTGCTTGTTTTCCAGTACTTCTTATTAAATAGGTAACCTAATGCTAGTTGCGTTTCTGTTAATGTAGGGGCCCGAGGTTAGAAGTGCAGACGTTTCTGAGCGTATCATGTTTGGTATAAAGAAGAATCTTCTCCTTTCCTTTGATTAATTCAGTTCTACTATTAAAAGAGGACTATGCACACAGGACACACTGTCAGGGTAAACTATGATGACTTTGTCACAGATGTGGAAGCGGGAGATATGCTACTTGTTGATGGTAAATGAGGGTGCCTCTTAAATTTGCAGTGGAGAACTTAAATCAAGGCGCCATTTGAATGTGCATGGAAAAAGTGCAACCTTGCCTTCAATTACAGGTTACCTTCTTTTTATTCCTGTATTCATACAATATGTTGATGTAGTATTTTCGTCATTCTAATTTTGTAGTGTTGATTCAAAACAAAATTGTTCGTTCTAATTTGGTAGTGTGTTGATTCAAAATTTAACTTTATTGCATCCAGATCACACTGAAGTGTTCTAATTTTGTATTTGGTATTTTATTTTTGTATTTGGTTTTTTTTTAATACAATGTTTAGTATTTTTTCTAATAAAATATTTGGTATTTTTTTTTAATACTAATTATATATTCCGCAACGTTTATAGGCGTTGCTTAAATTATCTAAAACGTTGCTTTAAATAAAAAGAGCAACGGAAGTGGTGACGTGTGGTGACGTCACTTACGTTGCTAATAACAAAAAGTGCAACGGAAGTGGTGACGTCACTTACGTTGCTTCATTTATAAAAAACGTTGCTTTAAATAAAAAGAGCAACGTTACTAACGTTGCTTTAAATAACAAAGAGCAACGGAAGAAGCAACGTAACTTCCGTTGCTTTAAATAATTAAAGCAACGTTAATAGACGTTGCCAAAAATTTGTAACGCCGTTTTTGCAACGCTAATAGACGTTGCTTTAATTCGGCGCAACGTCTATATCCGTTACAAACAGGCCCTTGTGGCGTAGTGTTCTAGGCGATTCTTTGTGATCACATTGAGTATTTCTTCACCCTCAAAATCCCTTTTATGGGTGCGACCTGTTTGGATCCCTTCTAGACCCTTTGTGTGAACAATGGAATTGCAGGCTCCGAATCTTGGAATATCTCTGTCAATTGTAATCACATAAGCTTCGTGCTTTGGCTCCTCTTTGGGCTGTGGCTGATTTGGGGGTGGTTTTGGTAATTCCAGAAGATGTTTAAATTGCTCCCTGGCTATGAAGAAGTAAATTTGGTCCTGCGCTGTAACGCAGTCCTCGGTTGTGTGTCAGTAGAACTTGTGAAACTGACAAAAATCTCTTGAATTTTTTGTGTGCCTCGGTTGGTTTCCCACTTTCCCCTGCTTCGGGGATATCTTATCTCGTTGGCAAATTCGGACTGCTCGATGATCCGAAGAGCATCTTCGATGGGTACACAAAGCTTTGGGAGTTTCCTGTCGTGAAAGGCAGGGAATCCTGGTTTAGCCGTCCCGAATTTTTTGTTTTCTTGTCCTTGTTGGCTGTTGCCTCCTTCAAACTCTCCCCGAGGGTTATTTTCCCTACTATCATTGTACTTTCTGTTATCATGGTACTTGCCGTCGCCGAATTTGCCTTCGTTCCCATAACGACCGTTATCCTCTTGTCTTCCTCGCTTCGACGGGTCCCCAAATTGAGTGTTCATTGCTTGTCCTCGTTCTTCAAGCGATAAGTTGTTTATTGAGTGGACCTGCTTTAAAATTGTTTCCTTCCCCAGGGCTGCTTGTTCTTTAATTTCCTCCAAGGTAATTCGCTCCTTTTGATATTTTCGGAGATCTTGTAACGTCTCGAGGTTCTTTGAGAAAAGTCTATCATATAGAGGGTGATCTTTGTCCAGAGCGTTGAGGAATGCTCGTACTTTGTCCTTTTCCGTAGCTTTATTTCCCACCTCTACGCACTGTTCAGTCCATCTGCTTGTCAAACTCTTGGTAGACTCTCCTGGCCGTACTCGAATGCTGAATAGTTTCTCCACCCCTGGCTTAGAGGAATTGTTGTATAGGAAGTGTAATATAAAAACTTTGGACAACTCCTCAAAGGATGATATTGAGCTGGCTGCAAGGTTATCGTACCAAGCAAGAGCTTCTCCTTTCAAGCTAGAGGGAAAATATTTACAAAGCACCTCATCTCAATCAACGTAAGCCAAAAATACTCGGAGATACATTTTGATATGCACAGTCGGGTCTCCCGAACCGTCAAAAATTGATGTGAAAGTGGGCATAGTACACTTTATTGGAATTGCCATTGATAGGATTTATGGGCTTAAGGGAGAGCGATTGACGTCGTTCATGGCTTGCGTGAGCTTGATCCTATCACTTGATTGAATTCGGTTGTCGAAAAGTTCTGCTCGGAGCGCCTTAATCTGATCCAACATTACTTGTTGTAGGGCCCTAGCTTCGGCGTACTTCTTCGTTTGGTTACCTTCGCTGAGTATCTGTATGCTTTCCTTCATGCCTGCTCCTGGTTCGGTCCTTTTACTCGATACTGTGATGTCGTGACCTTTGCTGATGCCCTTGGTCTTGATGTATGTTTTGGACGCGGAGTGTTCCTTTGGTTGAGATACATTGTTTGGACGAGAGTGTCCTTCGCTGCCTCCTTTGTAGTTTGAAGCCGATTTTTCTGCTACCTTTTTGTTTGCTTCGACCAGCTGCTTCTTTAGATTTTTTATTTTTCTGTTTTTCAGAATTAACTTTCTAAATCGTGCAGCTCTTGCCGTGTTTTCTTCGGTAGGCAGATGTTCGGGTAGGTCATTATCAGGGTCGGCCGCTTCGTCCTCCTCTTCGTCGTTTTCCCCATTTTCTTCTTGTATTTGCTGTTGGGGTGGTTCTTCACCCTCTGGGAATCCTTCTCCCTCGGGACCTAAATCCTCTACATACACTTCGTCCTCATTTACTGGTTCTCTGTGTTGGACTGTGCTAGCCGCCACCTCGGGGGATAACCACTTGTCGAGAATCTGGTGTAATGCTGTCTTGATGATCCGGTCCCTTGCCTCGAGGATCCTACTCGTTGCTTTGGAGCCTGGTCAGATTTTGAAGCCATTCTGGTTGTGACCTGTCAGAAAACAAAAAACCCGTGAGGTCCAAGGCGGCTAGCGCAGTGTACTATGTCGGCCATGTAAGTCTGCACACTGCGACGGATTTTATCAGGCGAATTTTAATGTAGGTCGTATTTGCCCTTTTTAGATATATCCCTAAATCCATGTGTTGTCTTTTAGCCCAATCATCTTTCCCAACGATTTCTTTTATAGAAATTTATTTCCAAATATAGCAGGGATTTTGAATACCCTAAAATGAATTTACATACGCAGATATATATATATTTTTTTCATAATCGTTTTCTTAGGGCTAGACTCCATTGTTAAGCGTTCAATACGAGAATCAACTGCCCTTTTTGAAATCGGCTTCATCACACCAAGGTTTTGAAACTCTTGATGGATGATCTCACCATTTGATGTTGTGCTCAGAAAACCCTTAAACATGCTAAAGCCTTTAGGGTTCTTTAGACGTTTTAAGGTACAGGAGCTTCTTTTTCGAAAAACAAGCTTTTGAAGATCTTTTGAAAAAGACAAGGAATTATGCCAAAAAAAATTTGAAAACCCGAAAAATCACAGGCAAACCCTAAGTTGTTTTAATCAGTCCCTGTTTCTAGCGCCAAACTGTACGAGTAGAAAATCTGCATAGGCTCACAAGGTACCACATCCATCAGATCTACTCATACATACAGTAACTTAAACAAGATTCAGTGGTGCGATGACCAAAAGAACTACACCGAAGATACACAGAAGATGATAATCAAAGACTAAATGTATAAAGACGTATATTAATTTCAGTGTTGTTACTACATGGATTGTAACCCTAAGGAACCAGAGGAGATACAGACCTAATCCCACTCTTGCCGTTTAGGTTTTACCCAAAAGAATCCAACCCTTACAATATTCTCCAAGCTCGCCTTATATAGGCCGAGCTTGGGTGGTTTACAGCTAATAAGACAAGAGACTCAATCGTGGTGGTGTCAGTCCTTGTCGAGTAAGGCGGTTCCTTCGGTCGTGCTCCGAAGATGGCTCTGAGGCTTCGGTCTCATGGTGTCGTCCGGATCCCTTTCCTACGAGTCTTCACTCGTCGTGCTCGGCTTCATTCCTCTTTAGTTTAATCCGAGGCTTCGCTGCTGATTCCTTCAGAGTGGTTTTGCTTCTCGGATTTACGACACGTGTCCCGAGGGGTTT
>JAJJMA010163543.1:10174-23554 GCA_023529015.1 Papaver nudicaule | reverse complement strand
GATTCTTACTCTTTGAACAAACAACATGCGGGATTAGCATATTAACCCATGTAAGCTCGAGCGTACCTTTGTGGTTGTTTGAGCTGGATATGTTGTAGTGTCTGCATACGGATTTTTCAATAAGAATTAAACGAACACATCAAGACTCAAAGGAGAAGTTGAAGAATTCAAGAAATCAAGATGCATCTGGGTTGGATCTTTATTGTAATATCTTTTTTGAATCCATATGTAATATATTGGTTTTGTCACTAAAATTGACAAAGGGGGAGATTGTTAGGGCATTGTCTGGTCAAACCCACTAGCGTTGATATGTCAAGCTAGTTGTCAGTTTTAGGTGTCAAAACACAATTCTTGATTTAGTCTACTATAGTTTAGATTTCGGAATTGGGATATATACAAAGTAGTAGAGACCTTGAAGACGAATACTGCAATTACAAAGAAGACATCAAATATTCTTCATCGACAAAAGGTTACTAGGAGTTATGACTTTATATGGAATTTCTTCTATTATACTTATTCTATCTTTCGAAATTGTCGGCTACTTTAGTAGAGATATAAATAACGATTGAGATTTGTACTTTTGTCTGGATAACCATGAGTTATGTTGGTATGTGTTCCCACCATACTAAGTTTACAAGGTACATGAGATGGATTCGATACATTTTCCATAGCAATGATTTGCTTGCAAATCACATGTAGGAATCTGGGTGAATCTAAAGGAGTATTTTAGAGCAGAGTCCATGGATTATAGCTAGGGGCGTATTACACGTCTAAGTACTGGCCTAGCCCAGAACTTCCAGTGGATCCAGTCTAAACCCTAATCTGAGTAACGACGGTTCTTGAACCTGTTCGTGATGACTCTAGATTTTACTCCTGAGTTCCAAAACATCGATTTGTAGCGTACATGTACGTGAACCACAGATTCAATGTATTTGGTCGGAATTCAGATGGAGTGAATATTCTCTGGGATATCACGCGCGTTAAATAGCTAACTCCTTATCTCTTAGTTGGACTTGGTTTATCACGAAATATCTTTTGTGATCCATCTAACGAATCTCAATGAGTCAATAAGATAAAGGTGTTATTATGGTCATTGGATTTCTATCTTAAAGTGGTTAAGAGCTAACAAACCACTTGGCAGATAAATGTTAAAAGAATTCCAATTGAGATTAACCTAGGGTTTCTTTGTATGCAAGCTAAGTAACGGGCACATTTTACACGAGTACTTGCTAACTTGTAGGTTAAGAAATCTGTTGCTTTATCTCAAAGCAACCTTTCTTTTTGAGAGCTATAAATTGAGGGTTAAAGAACGAAAACCACAAGCATCAAGCATACGTGAAGTTTCTATGTGGAATTGATCATAAACTATTTGCACTTCGGTGTAAGCTTGTTGTGGTAGTCATCCTCTATTGGGTAACAGTTCATCTCTGGGATTACCTAACGACTATAAAGACTTCTCTTGAGAGTTGGGAAGCACAGGTAGGCGATAATGTACCTCTGTGGTTGTTATCAGATTAACCTGTAACCTTGGTAACCTGATCACGTTCTTGTCTATTTTATAGTCCTTCTCTTCTGCAATAAGGCTATTCAAGAACTGATACGTTACATACAAGGTCGAAGGAAGCAACGTACGGCTGCACACGGTGTTGTAAGACCTAGTTATCTCCAGTTGTGCAAGTTTCTTAAGTGATTCTTCTTCGCAACTGAAGTAGACACAAGTTGGGCATAGTTTACTTGGTTTTACTTGTCAGCCCCCGCTTGTAAGTAGATTTCCGTATGACCTGGAGCAATTTGAAGGAAGTCATCTTACGTATATATTAAACTGAAGATGACAGTTCGAAACATACAGTTGATAATTAAGGTTGCAAAGCCGGTATTGTTGACATAAGCCTTTAACAACATTTAAAGAAACTCCTAGGCATGTAAAGGACGTCAGCTAGGGGAGAAACCTTAATCTTTGATGTAGAGTGGATGCTACCCCCATGAGTCAGTGTAACCATGGTCGCCCTAAGATAGCATTATAAGGTTACTCGATATCTAAAATACAAAAGGTTGTTAGAAGTGTTAACGATCCAACATATATAGGCAAATATACTTCTCTCTTTGGTTTCGATGGTTTTCCATTGAATCCATAGATGGTGTAGTCCGATGGGAGCATTAATGTTGTTTTGATATAGGTCTGTCTATAAGCTGTCCCGAGAAGAACATCTACAGAGCTTCCTAGGTCGATCAACATCCTTGGTAGTGCTATCTTGTCCACGTTCGCTGTTATCACCAAAGGGCTGTTACTCGATCCACTTTCTGGGATGTCTTCTGCCGAGAAAAATATTGGTTCCAGCTGCCATGGCTCAAACTTCTTTGCTTCTTCGATGATCATGATTTCCTTTCCCTCGTGATCCCTTTTGTGTATTCTTCCGGTTATATTGCTCCGCTAGGTTTTAAGCTCTCTTAAATGTAACATCGAGTTTCAACTAACGAAGTGTTGTATAGGCCTAACGCTTTTTGATTCCCGTTCGATGTACTGTTTCGATGCCATATTGCTTGATAATGACCTACAAAAAATATCCGACAAGTGAGGTCCAGCGTAACTACTTTTGTTTTCTAAAGGTCTGACATGTATACTAGTGGTTATAACTGATTCTGACAAGCGAGAGTTTAGGGTGATCTCGTGTATTGTATGATCCAATACGACTCCTAAAATCACTGACACGAGAACTTTTACATTGATTATCCTAAATATTCCCTGGAACCTCTGATTTTCTCAGATCTACCTACCGAAAATGGAAATTCTTGGAAATCTACCATAACTAACTTTTCATAACTGTTTGAGTTCATATGAAAAAGAGACTCTCCCAACTTTCCTAAAATATCATTTTAAATTGGAACCCTAAACTGACCTTACAAACTTTTTTTTTTAGTGAAACTATGTAGAAAAAACCTCAAGGTATGTAATGGAAAGAAATTATTTTCTCATAAAGAATTTAGAATAACCATTAAACTTGTTTTTCCTGAGATCTGTGATGATATTTGTCAAAAAAACGTTATGGATCTTGAGAGATATTGTGTGAGTATAAAACTTCATAAGAACTTTATACTCGACAGCCATTAGATCTATTAGTCTTACTATGGTCTTGGAAGCAATATACAGTGCATGCATTGATACGAAGGGAATAAGAACAATATTGAAGCTAATCAGTATAAGTAACAGTGATAATATGGACATAACTATAAATTGCATTTCAATCTAATTATTAGTACATGGATATGATGCTTAGAGGTTTGAGGAGAAACTAACCTAATCTCACTCTCACGACTTAAGGTTACACCAAAAATCCAACCTCTACAATGGATCTCGAGCTCGCCTTATATAGGCGGAGTCGGAAGTGGATTACACCTAATAAGACAAACTACTCAATCGTGGAGATATCAGAGTTTGTCGAGTAAGGCGTTGCCTTCGGTAAGTTCTTCCCGAAGATGGCTTCGGTACCTCGTATCTTTGCCCTCGAATTATCTGTGCAAGTCTTCTCTCGCCTAGCTTTTATTCGTGATATCTTTGTTGTCTCTTATTCGGAGCACGACCACGAAATTTTACTGATGTACCCAGTCCCACTGATCTTGACACGTGTCCCGAAGGTGCTTTACCCTCTACAGTTTGCCTCTTTCCTTTCCTTGTATCGAAGATGCTTTGGGAAGGAATTACTTCTTCGTCATCCTCTTCTCGCCACCTGCCCCACTAGCCGCCAAGTGTGACGTTTTATGACACGTTCTGCATGTTCCCGAGATTTTAGCTACCTTTTGACCTTCCCACTGGTAGCGCCGGTTTCACTCTACTATTTAAGTTTTATTTTCTCCCTCTCATTTTCTTTTTCATGGCTTTTCCTTCCAAAGTCGATGTTCTTATCTCGATGATGAAAAATTTAGGCTTTAAATCAGATTCTTTTAACATAAAGGCTGTTGATGCTCCCGGTGGCCGGCTGACTCCAGAACTGGTCTAGGGGTTTAAGTGCAACGAGGATAAGCTCTTAGTTACGTTCCATCAGATTTCTGCTGGGCTGATTGCTCATTTCTATCGGTCATCCAACCCTTTATTCCTTGAGATCTTGTGTTCCCTACCTAGTCCTCGTGGGTTAATGCAACTCACTTGTAGTTTGATTCACCTAATCAATGAATGGATTTTTCGCTTCGAAGATAATTCTGAGGCTGGCTCCGCGGCGAAGTTTTATTTTACCGCCAAAAAATTCTTTCATCACTACGAGCCCTTTTTAACGCTAGATAATGAGTTATCCCCTTGGGGTGTTTGCTTCCGAACTGTGAAATGGAGTGTGAACGTAATCCCAGGGTCTCTAGATTACTCCATGGACGAAGACTGGTATTTGGAGCCTGTACTGCTGACCGGTCCTATTCTCCGAGGCTGGAAAGATGCAGGCCTCTTCTTTCCTCGGACGCAGTTCGAAGCAGGCCACCAATTCTCGACTCAGCATTTGTTTACTATCCACTTCTTTGACGAGGAGAGAGAGTTATCTCGCCAAGTTTTAAGGAAGGGTAAAAGCATTTCTGCGAATGTTTCGAGTAACCTAAGACGTCCCCGTGCAAATGAGGAGACTATGGATCAGGTAACAAATACTGTCTTGAGATATGTTTTTTTTTTTCGGAGTATGAATACTTTCCTCTATTTGTTTCCTGAGAAACACGGATCCTCTTCTTCAGGGTAATGATGTTTCTGTGAAGGGTTTAAGTTTGGATGATGAGTTGGTGGATTTTGAGTTTGAGGAGGAGAAAAGGGTTACTAAGCCTCGTAAGAAGTTTGTGTTTAAGAAATCCACCAAGGCGACTTTGCCGAACCAACGCAAGGTAGCTACGAAGCCATTGGTAGAAAAGACGGTAGTAAGATGTCACTGACGAGTCGTCACTGCCGAAAGTTATTGATGTGCTACCTATCGTTAATGCTACCGAGGAGGCTACTACCACTGTGTCGAATGACGTTACATCGAGCGCGCCTGCCTCTGCTTCTATTGCCTCTGCCTCTGCCATGGTTGTTACTACTGCAGCGACCACTGCCTCAGTTGAAACCCCAGTCATCCCTTCAGGGAAAGTCGTTCCCGTGGTTGATGTCCTGGTTCCTCGAAAGGATGGCTCGACTGCTAGCACAGATCGTCCGAAGAATCTAATTCTCAGTTATCCTCGTAGTTCGAAGTTTCCGCCTGCTCCTAGCTTTGCTGGTAAACACATCCAACCGTATACTGCCAAAATATTTAAGGAGGTGCTTTTTGAGAATCATAATCCAAGTGACTTTACCGTGGAAGTTTCGTCCCGTTTCAAGTCTCATGCTTCTGATCCACTGAGTTACCCTTTGGACCCTAAGTTCTGCAAAAAGTTTGGTGATGTGATTGGAGGTGACTGCCTCAGAGTGGAATATAATCTTCGCCATCCGCCTTTGTCTTACGAGGAGAATCTGGCTATGCTTCAAATGGTAAGTTGCTTTTTATTTTTGAGTGTAAGTCGTCATACTTTGAGTTTGGCTAAGTATTGGTGTGTTTTTGCATATTTGATAGGGTGATCACCATGCATCTGGCTTCTTGGCTTATTCCTTTGACTTGTTTGGTGAGGCTGAGTATTTTGAGAGAAAGTTTCTCCGAATGCAAGAAGAGCTTGCTGCAGAGAAGACTCGCAGCGCACGTGAGAGGATGAAATTAATAGGTATGAATTTGTTATCTTATAATTGTGTTGTTGTGTGTACCCTATATAAATTTCCCAAAGCCCGCTAATAGGCCAAGAGTCTAGAAGCTTCTAGATGTCTTCCCGACCAAGTCTATTATCTATATTAATACAGGGGATTTAATCCCCAAAAGGTATGATCATCCAACCCTAAAAACTCCTGCACCTAAATCTCTTACTTACTTGGGCGTCGGAGCCCTTTTGTTTTGTTTTTGCAGGTTCCTCCCCATCTTATTCATCAAGTGGAGGGTAAATCATCATCAATTTATCATCATCGGAAACTGCCCAGTCGTCACCGCCATGTCACCGATGATATCCAACACAGCTACGCCACATCATCAACTTCGTCTAGTCAGCACTGCCACATGTACGAACCTGGTCTGGTCTTCTCTGCCACATCACCAAATTTGGTCCTATCAGTGTCACGTCATCCATCACGCGCGCGTACCTTCACAATTTTGTTTTGTCAATATCTCCTTCGTTACACATCCGAATTGAGTGATTTTTGGCTCGTTAGAATCGTCTTTCGATTACCCACAGTATGATGGAGATGATTGACCAGACCCCTTCAAAGTTTAGCCTTGCATCACATTGCAAGCAACCAAAGCCTCACCTTGCACGTGAGCACACTTAAGCCTTGCTCTTATCGCAAGCATAAAATCTCGCCTTGCACGTGAGTATAAAGACTTGTATTAGTGCAAGCACAAAGTCGCGTCTCAAACGCGAGCCCAACAATTGTGGTTGGTCTAAAGTCTCGTACTCAACACAAGCAAACAGCCAGACAGCCCAAGCGGCCAGCGCTTCAGCCTTGTTACGTTGCGAGCAAAAAGCCTTGCCAAGCTGCAAGCACACTACAAAAAGCCTTCAATGATGCAAGGTACACAATGAAAGTCTTGCCAAGCAGCAAGCACTCAACTCAAGTCTCGTCTAGCTTACGAGCATCAAAAGACCATCACATGACAAAAAGTCTCGCCTAGCAAACGAGCAATTTTATTGCAGGTACAGTTGGGGGCGTCTTTGCAATATCTTCCCAAACAGTGGGGGCGAATTACGGTTTACTAAGATACCATAACTTATGCTTGGGGGCGGGCCGTTAGTGCAAAAGGGAATCCAAACTTCTTAACCCCACAAAAGTTGGACATTAAGAGGGGGCGATGTGTGTACCCTATATAATTTCCCAAAGCCCGCTAATAGGCCCAAAAGAAGAGTCTAGAAGCTTCTAGATGTCTTTCCGGCCAAGTATATTATCTATATAAATACAGGGGATTTAATCCCCAAAAGGTATGATCATCCAACCCTAAAAACTCCTGCACCTAAATCTCTTACTTACTTGGGCGTCAGAGCCCTTTTGTTTTGTTTTGCAGGTTCCTCCCCATCTTATTCATCAAGTGGAGGGTAAAATCATCATTAATTTATCATCATCTACAATCGTGTTTCGGGTGTGAATTTATTCGCCCCAAACAACTGTTCTTTGTAATTTTGTGCTGAGAAAATTCTTGTTATCGTTGCTTTCTAAAAAGGTGAGTTAGAGGAAGGGAGAAAAAACTCCGCGAAGCTAAACTGACTTTAAGTACTCATTCCCAAGAGGGTCGTAAGCCTTCCCATATTGCCTCTAGTGATGGGAGTCGTCGAGGTGAAATCGAGAAGCTTGTGAAAGAAAGGAATAAAGCGTGGGATGATCAGGACTATTATAAGAGGAAGAGACTCGAGGCTGAGAATCTCTTTACCGAGGAGAAAAGAAGAAGAATGAAAACTGAGCGTTTACTTGAGGAAGAGAAGAATACGAACGATATTAGTGCCCGAGAAAAACATTTTTTCCAGGTGGATGTAGCTCGCTTGACGCAAGAGCGAGATTCTGCTCGTAAGGAGAGATCGATTAATGCATCTGGCAGGGTGGTGATTGAGAATTTAGAGCAGGATGTCAACAAAGAGCTAGTTTAGGAGAGTGAAGGTTTGAAGAAGGGTCGAGATAAGCAAGGATCTTGCGAAGGCTAAGACTTCAAAAGACCACCTTTCTCGAATGGTCGATGAATATCGACTGGAGCTTGCTAAGCTAGGATGGGTCTCTTCTGAAGATATTAGGAAAAGAGCTACCCAACCTCGTTTTACCAATCAACATGAGGTTACTGAGTACATGGTTGCTAAGAAAGTAGGGTATCTTCCATGAATTACCTTGTTTGATGTTTTGTTGTGATCTCGGAATATAGTTGGGTTTGTCATCTCCTTCACCTTTGTTTATTTTTTGTTTTGCAGGCATCGAAGCTAATTTGCTAAAAAAAAGGTTACAGATGCCGAGGCTACGACGGATGACGTTGCCAATCAATTGGTGTTTGAATCGGACTGAAAGTTGGAGTTCGAGAGGAAAGCTGAGCAATTATCGAAAGAGTTGGTCGAGGAACGTCAACTTTGAACTGCTGATATGAACAGACATTCCCGAGAGCTGGAGCTCGAACGTAAGCGTCGCTCGGAGGATGCAAAGAAAAGTGCCGAGGAAGTAACTACCAAGCGAAATTTCCGCCTTAAGTGTCAGGAGAACTTCATAAATATTGTTAATGCTTTCGCCCTCGTCCACCCTCAATTAAGACATGGATAAGCTGCTGAGGAACTACTTACTCGATCAGCGTTAACTACTGCCTTGGCTACGAGTATGGCTTGCCGAAAACACGGTCGGTCTCTTTTTAGGGCTATTGGTATTGAGCCTCCTACCCATGGAGTCGTTGGTGCAGATGATTCTGATGTGGTACTCCCAGGTGATGCGGATTTGCTTCCTCACGAAGTTTTTGTAAGGCTTGCTGGGGAAGAATTACGAAGGAGAGGGGTGCTAGGGAATGTGTCTGAAGTCCAAGGCTCTGGAAATGATAATGATGATGATGACGACGATTCTGGTGATGGTAATTCGGGAGGTGCTGGTGATCATCCCGAAGGTCATTCGAAAGATGATCCCGAGGGTGGTTCGAAAGACGATCCCGAGGGTGATGCCGAAGCAGAAACTAATAGCGTAGCCGGGGATGTTGCACAGGATCTTGGGGGATCCAACGAAGGAAACACTGGTGGTGGTGTGAGTGTTTTTTTTTGATAAGGAGAGCAGTTATTTGTTTCAAGAGTCTTCGGCAGCTTATAGTGATGATGAGGAAGATGCTGAGCTTAAGAGGGAAGATACCCCTTTGAAAGCAGACCCTTCAGGATTTCGGACTTATGAAGAGGGCTTGGAAGTTGATAAGGAACTTTGGGATTCGATGAAAAATTTTCCTACCCCTCGTCATGGTGCTGTGTCTCGCGAACTTTCTCCCAAGATGTAGCAGCGGGTCTTTTTGCTTTTGTTTTTGTTTTCTGGATAGACTTCCCATGCCACTTATCTCTCATATTTGTGCATGTGTGATATTTTGAATATATATAAGGAAAGTTTTTGTTTGAATAAAGTTTTTCTCTTTTTGCTTTATATTTTCCGTGGGAACTTTGTGATCAGGTACAAAGTTGACCTTGCAATATTCTAGGCTCCTAAGGTTACTTGAGGTGCAATTCCGGGGCTTACTTCGATGTGGGAGATAGTAAACCAAGCTAGTGTGGGCTTACGGATCATCCTTCCCAAAGGCTTTTAGCTACTTGCCTGTTTTAAAACAAACATTGGCTATCGAGGCCATAGATACCCGTTTTGCCTCAATATATTGGGTGGATATCGAGGATACTAGGTATCCTCCGAGAGAACATGGTGGTGTTCTGATAATCCATTTATCCCAAGTAAAGTAGGGAACTTATGGTAGGTAGCTGCTATGCTTTTGCCTCGATAATAAAGTAGCACAATGGGAGAGTGCCGGTCAAGGCTGGATCTTAGACATGGTACTATTCTTCTATCGCGGCCTAGAATTCGACCCATCTGTTTCTCGGCAGCCCCTCCTCGAGGCTATGTTCTGATTTTTTAGAGGAGGTCCCTCGGCTGTGTAACTCGCTTGCCATTCCCGTGAATGTAAGCGAATTAGCTGCCTCAGGGTTCCATCCACCTTTATAGGTAGATGTTACTCCCATTTATCGTCCCCTCGACGCCTCAAAAGAGAGGTCCTCATGGTCGTGTGGTAGTGGGTCCAAATGCGTCATTAGATTATGTAGCCTAGATGCAAACTACCCACCGCTAACGGGGTGTCTTGTGGGTAGAGGACTGTGTCATATAGCTCGTAGGGACCTTACGGCGTATATGAACATCAGCTTTGTGCCTGCTATTCGAGGTCTTTTTATTTTTGCCATCTGGGACTTGGCGTTAAGGCCTTTTGATTGCGTCAAGGCACTAGAGAAGATATGGCGTCGTGGCCTATTTGCTTTTTATGGCGTGAAAGCCTTTGAAGATTTGCCTATTCGGGTATGACTTCTGCCTAGGCGAGTAAGATCTAGAGTTTGAATCGAAGTATAGTGCATCGAGGAGTGCAATATTTTTTTTTTTTACTACAACAGATCAAGCTGCTTCCTTTATTCTTTCATTCTAATACTGACATTTCTTATGGGTTGCTTACATATAAAGTTCTAATTAAGGTGCTTCAGGCTCTTTCCTTCGACTGGGGTGCTTACTTTTTGACCTTCGAAATTAATTAGGCTGTAGGTATCGTTTCCGAGTGCCTTTTCGATCACATATGGTCCATCCCAGAATTGCTCCTCCAGAGTATCCTTTCCAACGCTACTCGAGCTTGGTTTGTTCGTCGATTCGCTTGGCATTAGTATCTTACTGCTTGCCACGAGGAATTGTTCCCTGTTTTCGGGGCAATGACCCTTCCTTTTATTGATAGGTCGAGTGCCTAGCTTGCAGACTGTGGGGCTTCTCATGGTGGTGCCAGCCATTCCAGCCTCGACTTCAGCTATGAACCCCCTTATGCAGGACTCTGTTATCTTTGGGTGTTTGGCTTGGTTTGGGGAATCCTGCCTCGGATGCTCCCTCGCTTGAACATCAATTTTGTTGCATACACGAGCTTCAGTTGGATCACCTAGTATTTCTGCGATTCCGAGTGGTGTTGGGAATTGGATTCTTCTGTGAAGTGTGGAGGCTACTCCCATGATACTATGTAGCCAAGGTCTTCCCACAATGGCATTGTAAGGAGAGTCTATGTCGACCACACAAAATGATGTTGGTTGCTCCAGCTTTCCTACATGGATCATTAAGGATAGCTCTCCCCTGGGCATCGAGGGCTTTCCATTGAAACCATAGACATTGTACGAGGAGGGTACCAAGGCGGCATTCTTTCCAAACAGCTTATCATATGTTCTCCCAAAGAGTATGTCCACAGAGCTTCCCGGGTCTACCAGTATTCTAGGCATCGCCATCTCCTCGATATGTAGTGTGATGACCAATGGATCATTGTGCAACCTTCCTTCGTCAGGGATATCTGCTGCCGAAAAGAAGACTGGTCGCCTCTGCCACTCTTTCAGGTGTCCTTTTACTGCTACACTTAATATCTCTTTTCCTTCAAAGTCTCTTTTATGAATTCTATCAGTATAGATGCCTTCGAAGTTTCATCCGCAGATGTCTGTATGAACTATTGAGTTGCATTCATTGAATCTTGGGATGCCTCGATCAATAGTTATTACATACGCCTCGTGCTTCTTTTCCTCTTTTGGTTGTGGCGGGCTTGGAGGTGGCTTTGGTAGTTCTAGGAAGTGCTTGAATTTTCCTTTTGAAATGAAGAAGTGAATCTGGTCCTGCGTTGTGACGCAGTCCTCTGTTGTGTGCCTATAGAATTTGTGAAATTGGCAGTAGTCTCTCGAGTTCCGAGTATGCTTCGGATGGTTTCACCTGCTCTTTGGGTATCTCTACTCACTGCCAGCTCAGATTGTTCGATGCTTCGGAGGCCATCGTCGATGGTAACACACAGCTTTGGCAGCTTTCTATCTTGGAATGCAGGGAATCCCGACCTTGGCACGCCAAACTTTCTGCCTCCCTCGTGTCCTCTTTGAGTGTTATTGCCTTCGAATTCTCCCCGAGATTCAGTTCCTCTGCTGTCGTTGTATTTTCTATTATCGTGATATCTCCCATAACCAAATTTGCCTTCGTTTCCGTATCTCCCATTACCGTTTTGCCTTTCTCTTTTTGAAAAATCTCCTGCTTGATTGCTCATGGCGTGATCTCGCTCTTCAAGTGATAAGTTGTTTATGGAGTGCACTTGTTTCGAGATGGTTTCCTTCACTTGAGTTGCTTGCTCCTTGATTTCCTCCAGCGTGATCCGCTCATTTTGATATTTCCGAAGATCTTGCAGCGTCTCTACATTCTTGGAGAAAAGACTGTCGTATAATGGATGATTCTTGTTGAGTGCGTTTAGATATGCTCGCACCTTGTCTTTCTCCGAGGCCCCATTTCCTACTTCCACACACTGGGCGGTCCACCTGTCTGTTAAGCTTTTAATGGATTCTTCGGGTTTGACTCTAATGCTCCACTCCTGGCTTCGATGAGTTGTTGTATAAAAAATGAAGTATGAATACTTTAGATAATTCTTCGAAGGACGAGATCGAGCTAGCTGTCTGGTTGTCGTACCAAGCCAAGGCTTCTCCTTTCAAACTAGAAGGAAAATATTTGCAAAGCACCTTGTCTCTGTCCGCCCAAGCCAGAAATACTCGCAGGTACATTTTGATGTGCAGAGTCGGGTCCCCTGCCCCCTCGAAGATTGATGTAAAAACTGGCATGGTGCACTTTACTGATATGGCCTTGACAAGAATTTCGGGACTCGGTGGCGAACGGTTGACGTCATTAATTGCTTGAGTCAGCTTTACCTTATCAGTCGATTGAATCCTGTCATCAAAGAGTTCTGCGCGAAGCGTTTTGATTTGCTCCATCATGACTTGCTGTAATGCTTGTGACTCGGCCTCCTTCCTCGCCTACTCATTTTCGTATACCAAGTGTATGTTGTTGCCTTTTGGATGTATACTGGGTTCAGTTCTTTTGCTCGAGATCACTATCCCATGGTCCTTGGGGTCTCCTTTGATCTTGGTGTTGCTTTTCGACACCGAGTGTCCCTTGGATCGTGATACAGTGTGTGGGCGAGAGTGTCCCTCGCTGCTCCCTTTGTAGTTTGACGCTGACTTTTCCGCAGCTTTCTTATTCGCCTCGGCTAATTTCTTTTTTAGTTTCCATATTTTCTTGTTCTTTTGGATTAGCTTTCTGAATTGTGCAGCCCTTGTAGTTTTTTCTTCGGTGGGTTGATGTGCTGGCAGCACTTCATTCGGTATGTCGTCTTCGTCCTCGTCGTTCTCCCCATCTTCCTCTTGAATTTGTTGTTGAGGCAGTTCGTCACCTACTGGAAATCCTTCCCTATCTGGTCTTAGGTCCTCTATTTCTACTTCTTCCTCGTTAACACGCTCCCTATGTTGGACTGTGCTTACTGCTACCTCTGGCGAGAGTCCTTTGCTAGTTGAAAATCTGGTGGTGTGCCTCGAAGAGCCCATTCCATGCCTCGAGGAGCCTACTCTTTGCTTCGGCATTTGATCGGATTTCGAAGCCATGTTGATAGTGACCTGTAAAAAGCAAAAAACCCGTGAGGTCCAGGTGATGCGTGTCGAAACCGCACAAATATAATTAAGCTCTAAACCTTCACAATATATGATAATATAATATAATGGTAAGAACAAGTTCGTTCACAGGGAGATAATGGTTTGTTATTTTAATAAATGAATCCTTAAGTAACCAAAATGGGG
>JAJJMA010163536.1:0-15117 GCA_023529015.1 Papaver nudicaule | reverse complement strand
CGGATATGCAAATAGTGAATTTTTTATTGTGCAAGTCCTTAAAATTGACATAAAAGAAGAACACTCACCCTTTCTAGACGCTGTAGAAGAGCAGTCTTAAATTGGCGAACACCTCGTCCACTAGAAGTTGGATCCAACCTGTGAGCTTTCTCGAAGGCATAAAATCGACCTTTTCACAACACCAAAACCTATATCAGGTTCTCCAATAATAATAAAAAGTAAAAAAAAAAAAAAAACGTCTATGAGGACACCACGCACACTCAATGCAATATTATTAACTTGTATATTGCATCAGCAATCAAAGAATAAAGAAAAGACAATTTCCATGGCAACTTACTTTTAGTGGTTCTTTTTAGAGTACATTTAGCCAGCCTAATTATTTATAATTGGACTATTCAAGCTGTTTTTGGTCTGTCTTATGAGCCTACACTACAATGCAGGCCCTAAACACATAACCAAGAGGGAGAGGAGATAGCAGTGATACACAGAAAATGTGAGCAACCGTTTCTCTCCCTTGAATTTATCTGATCAATCTCTTGCCATGTTCACTTTCATAATTGAAAAGTTGACCCCATAGATTATCTATTGTCTCAGCTCTCAAGATGTAAAGGCAGGATGCTTTTCACGGTAGTACCGCGGATGCATGTCAGTGTGTTGAGACAACAGTCGGGCATCTTGGTTTTATTTATACTTACTTAAGAGCCCTTTCTTAAAGATGTCCCATATGCAGTTATTTCAACCTCCACCTCCCCTTCAGTTGAATGGTGGTGTTGGTGTTTTACTCTTCACAAGTGTAATTTACAGGGAGATATTCACCCGCTATCCGTGTAAAATACAATTCCAATTATTTTATCACAAAATCATCCAACATGCTTTATTGAACTCCCAATTCATCCTATATACTGGTGTAATTGCACCACAAATTCACACCTTAATTAAAATTTAGAAAGAAACTTAAAAAAGAAAAGAATGCTACTCTTTCACCCCTCTCCTAATATTATATGTACTGAAGAGAAAACCGAATGAAATCGCATGTATATTCAAGAACACCAGTTCCTAATCGCTTTCAACATTTTACAACATTCGAATCAAACTCTAGTTGTAAGTTTATTTTCTAGCTGATAAGCAACCAATTAGTACAGTGTACTAAAAAAAAATCTACTGGGACAAAAAAAATAAATAAATGACCAAAAAAGAAACAGGAAACTTACACAGATAAGCAACTCTAGGGTTACTAGCTTCTACTTCATTAGCAACACGAAGGATAGGAGCAATCTCAACAAGAGATGATGGAACAACTTCACTATCAAAGATCGATTCACCAAGATTACCAGCAGTCTGAGTTCGCATAATCCGCCTTTGCGGTTGCTGCTCAGTATTTCTTCTCGAGGAAGACATCTTCAGATTTTTCTACTACTCAGAACAAACTCTTCTTATTGTTCTTCTTTTGCTATTTTTACCATACTGTTACTGAAAATAATTAAATCAGAAGAAAATTTAAGTTAGATTTAAGAGTATCTTTCAGATCAACATTTAAAGAGATGAAAATCCTAAGAGAATCCAAGAGGGCAGCACCTTAGTGGGAAGCAGTAAAACCCTAACTCCCTAACTTTAGAGAGTGAGAGAGAGAGAGAAAATGGAAAAAAAGTAAAGCTTAGGGGAAAGAGAGAGACTTTAAGCTAAACCTGTGAGAGAAGGAAAGCTATGTATACGGGGAGAAGTGAAAAAGCAGAGAGTGATGGTATAGTATGAACAAAACAACAAAAAAAATATGAATAAACTGACTTCTTACTGGCTAGTGGTCTGTAACTCTTGTCCAGAGTTCAATGAATGGTATTAGTCTTACCTTGTTATTACGAATATACCATTTTATTTTAATGCCTTAATTTACCGAAATATTCTTTGTTTGGATCACACTTGGCCGTAAAACTAAGATTTACGAACCATTTTATCATATGAATGAGGTTGTTTTAGTCAAAAGGAAGAGATGATGCTTTCTTAGCCCTGAAAGGTACAAAATTGTAATACAGGAGCTTATCAGGGGTATATTCAGATGACGGCATAAAACCAATTCAAATTTCAAAAAAGAGAATTTATTCTCGGAAATTAAAAGCACCAGATTAGTGTCTACCGTTTTTACCCTGATTGAATTACCATGGTTGGTAATGGTATCGATTTCTTCGTTGGAAAAAAGGAAAAAAAGAAAAAAGAAGTAGAACAAACTACTAAAAAGGTGAAAGGAATTTTTCAAAGCCCTCGTGGTGGTTTTTCTTTTATGGGAAGGCTTCCTCCATCAATGTGCCTGAATTTTCCTTAGGGCGGTGGGTGTGCTTTGCAAAGATCCATTTGGCCGAATAAATGATGCCGACTTTTCTTCTGCTAATGACGTGTTAGAGTGGCATATTTTTCTTTTGCTAACGACGTGCACGGACTCGGACTCGGCAACGCGGACACGAGACCAACCATAAAAAGCTAGGACGCGGACCGGGATATAAATATTAATTATATTTTTTTTAAAGGCCGGATTATTATCGGGACATGAAACTAGGACGCGGACATTGATATAAATATTATTTATTTATTTTTAAAGGTCGGATTATCAACTACCTAAACACTCAATAACATCTCTCAATCCACATTGAAAGTTGTTTTAACCTACATTCCTATTGGCCGGTGAACATAACCACGGATTTCTATTGGCTTAGACATTCCTTATCTCCTTACATGTTCATGGCGCTCAACATGGTAGTGTCAGGCAAGCGCTTACCCTTCGAGAAAGCTGATGAGCAGACAATACCCAAGCGAGGGGAGCCAACAGAAGGACAAGGCTGGGGACTTCTCACAACCTCTCGCCTCTTCCATGCTGAATTCCCGAAGACCCTCGTCGATCTTGGGTGCCCGGTGAACATCATCTCGGTCGAGACTCTTAGAGCCGCTAACATTCATGCCCCTGCTGTCATCAAAGGCCCGAATGGGGTCGAGATACGCACCTATGGGTGGATCGACCTCCCAGTAGAAATCGCCACGTTTCCAATTGTAGCAGAGTTTCACATTGTCAAGGGAGATGTCGGGAGAGACATGGTATTGGGACGCCCATGGGTCTACAACAATCAAGAGACGCTTCCTCAGGCGTTCATAGAGCAATTCACGCAAAGGGACGACACCACAAAGGCGATAGCAGTGCTACCAGCCGGACTCAAGGGAACAAGCAAGGGCTCCCTCGCCAAGGAAGGTACTTTATATATCCCCTCTTTGTATGATAACCCACACTCCCCAAGCCATTGGGGACTCACCACCGGAAGACCCGCTAGAGAGGAAGACCCTGAGAAGGCCCTGGTGGACATAGGTACGGCTATTAGAATTTTCATCAAAGCTCTTGAAGAGTCTGTAATTGTCCGTAGTAAGATATGCAGTGCTAAAATCAAAGGGAAAGGCGAACCAGTGCCATGCACTATACCCTCTGAAATCCTGGAAACCATCCCAGACCTCGAGGGATGTGTGAAGTTAGCCAGCCTAAAACAAGAAAAAGGGGAAAGCGCGGTAGCATACGAGGAAAGGTTTTGCAAAGAGGCGAAGGCACTCCTACCTGACAACGATCCACTCGACGCCGCATTGGCTCTGAGTACACTCTCAGTTTAGTGGCGCCTTGTCAAAGCACAACATTAAGGAGACCGACACTAGGACTCCAAGTTTATTGTATTTACATTCTTCCAAAGCAGCATCATAGCGTGCAGTAGATAGGGTTTCCATTTCAGTAGATTAATCAAGTAAAGTCTCTTTTATTTCAATCTTTCTCAGAAAACACCATTTTGTCTAGTCAATAGAAAGAAAACCTACAACCCGTCTAGCAAAAAAAAAAAAAAAAAAACTTAAAACAGAAAAAACCCTACTATTCAAGGAAATCATTCAAAACACTGCTAGATCCACCCTTACAAGACAGACTTAGTCGTTCCAGCTCCTCATCTTCCCTCTGCAGCTCGACCTTCAACCTTGCTACCCTCTCCTCCTTCTCCCGAAGAACCTCCTAAGACCCCTGAGCCATAGCCTTCTCAAACCTGTCGCGCAGCCAAGACATGTTAAAGCCTTTGGATTCAGCCATAGCTATAGAATCTTCCCAATCTTGGACGTCAAGCGGATCAGCGGAATCAATGGATTGGGCCATCATCTTTGTCACCCTTGACAACATAGTACCAACTATCGACTCAGAAAGCAGTCGTTTCTCCCTATCATGAGAAATGTGGCCTAATTTCCTCCAAATATGGTCATACATTGTCTGATACTCACTCGACACCTGGAAGTTGCCCACCAAAGTGTAGCCAGGCCGAACTCTGTTAATGGGTGAAGGAAAGGCAACTCCGACACTGGGATATGAGGGCTCTAGACCCACACCACCGTCGGATATCTGCTCAGCCGAAGGAATAGTCACCTCCACATCATTCGAGACAGCCTCGTCGATAACCTTGAGAGCGGTGGTATCTACGTCGTCATCCAAGTTACCCTCACTTTCGAGCGTTTCAACATTCTCCGCGCTAGCAACATTGGCGTGGCCCCCATGCTCCTCCTCCTGCGGACACAAGACCAAGAATTGTTGGTTAAACACTAGCAATACGAAGACAAACCCTTAAAAAAAAAAAAAGGGACTGTCGGCAAAGGCGACCAGAAACAGTAAGACTTACCTATATGAGTTCACGATCGACAGCCTCACCGGGAGAAGAAACATGAATGCCGGCACCAGTTGACTCATCCCCCTCAACCCCCATGGCCACAGATGGGGACTCCGCAATGTCGTCGTGCTCCTTCGATACAGGATCCTGCGCAATGCACGGAAAGTTCAAGCAACTAAATCATAAAACAGACAGACGTAACAAGGAACCCCACCGAGACGCGAACAACTCACCTGAGATGGAAAGGGGGACGAGCCCATCACTGGGGAAGGATTAATAATGTGACCCTCAGGTAACTCCATCATGTTACTCTTAATCCTCTTCTTAGGTTGGACGACCGGAGGAGGCGCCATCTGTTACCAAAGAAAAGAATCCCAGTTAATAAAGGCGAGACGAATAAAAGCGTATATGCGAGCATCCAAAAAGGGGTTTACCTGGGGTGTCAAGGTGAAAGTGGGCCTGTCGTCTGTGTTCACCTTTTTCACAAAGTTGCCCAGAGTCAACAAAGTGTAATCCCAGAATTTACTGAATTCGGGAGTGACCCTCATCAGTCTACCAGCAACCAAGAAGATGACCTTCCTCCCAGGATCCTGAGTGGGGTCTAAGTATTCGCGTAAGTCGTCCTTATAAGGAGGGAGGGAGCGGTCCAAGGGCATGTCTTGATCGAATCCCATGAATCTTGATGCCATGTCAATGTTGTACGCCTGCCTCACCAACTCGCCCTGATAAAAGCCAATGATGAAACATGAAACGCTACTACACATGAATACTTGTTGCCCTTCGTCCTCGATGCTAGTAACACCGCGAGATCTGGAACGCAAGACGACTTCCTCAGTCTCTGCAGCAGTCTGGAGTTGAAAGACTGTATCATCAGGAATGCCACACCACGGACGAAAACAGACACCCTCTTCCTTATCCAAAAGATCTATTAGCTTCACTGAATCCTTGGGTTGCTTATCACTCTACTACATGATTCTGGCGTGCTCCAACGAATCTGAAGGCAGACCACCCTGCGGAGCATACTCCACATAGTGTTCCCACAAGAAGGCCTAGAGGAAGGGAAGGTTGACAAACGACGAAATACGACCCGTGGAAGAACTGGACATGTTCCTGGCTAAAGCACTCAGATGCGCATACTGATACCCAAAGAACAAGCTACCAATCGGCAAAGGCATACCCCGAGCTAACCAAACAGCATATGGGACAACAACAGACCTCAGCATCCCGACAGGATCATCCTCGAATATGTCCCGCGACAACCAGAGTGTGAGGAATGCTGCTATAATCTTGGTGTTGCGGAGAACTGTTAATGCATAATTTCGGATGGACACGTGGCGCCATCTCAGGAGGTTACGCACAGAGGCAACGAGGATCGCGAAGGATGGAAGCATATCCCAGAAAACCAACATCTCATCACGAGACGATGAAATCCAAGGGAGGAGATCGAAGGATCACCAACCTAGGATACTATGAGAAAGAAGATATGTTAAGGAATAGTCACACCGCATTTAATGATGTTGACAGCAGGACAGAAGTTGTCTGTCGATTGGGGATTGGTCCAGCCAGCTATGGAGAGCAGAAACCTCGACCAATAAGGAGCCTACAACGTATAAATACAGCAAGGATCCACCACCTATTAGTACGACGAGCTGGGATTGGATGATAAGGGCGGTCACCAAAGATGGACGATCCAGCCAAGGAGCAGCAGAAGATTGAAGCAACCAAGGGTAGCAAAGAGCGAGGCCCATGAAAGTACTATAAATACCCCCTCTCATCAGCAATATTGGGGGTCGCAGAATTTGGAGAAGGATAGCTAGGGGTGAGAATACTTGGATGAACACTCTCCAGATTCCATTTGTCCTCTATCCATCAACAAATTGAAGTGACTTATAGTGTAAACCAGAGAAAGCTTTATTGATTTGAGATAATAGAACAACGATTTTACCCCCGAGGACGTAGGCACAAGGCTGCTGAACCTCGTTAAATTGTTGTGTTGATTATTGTTTTAAGTTTTATCTATTGTAGTTAACTTTGTCGACGATTGTATTCAAAGTATTATCTTGATTACCGTCAGTAGCCGACTTGGATCGTAATAACCAACGATAATACGTTCAAACTCACGAACTAATCTCTGGTTGTTAACGAACAAATGCCACCAACGACTTAAGAAATCGAACCTCTAACAATATTTACTTGAAGTATGATATGGGAAAATTATTATCAACAGTTTGGCGCTAGAAACAGGGACCAGTTCCTTGTAGATTTCAAAACAACCAGATTTTAACAAAAATTGAGTTATTTCCTTTTCTTTATCACCTTTTATATTTGGTTTTAAACCCGGTTTGGAGGACCACCAAAAGATTAATATCACGTTCTGGTGAAGTATGATCTGAGAGTGAGAAACGAACGTGGTTGTAAAAGCAACAAGTAGATGATATCCTCCAAATCCATCAAAAAGGATTTTTTGTTGAAAAAATCACCGAAGTAATTTCTTAACTAATAGTTCAGACCATAGTTAGGAAAAAGAGCTATCACTACCCTCAAGAACTCCCAGGGAAAAATAGTTGGGTGAGGGAAGTCTGCATTCCCGAAAATCACTATACCATCATCCTCTCTTTTTCGACATAACAACAGGAAATGGAGTGGAAAAACTCATGGCTAACGAAGCAAAGCCATTGGTAACTGGAAACCGACAGCAACCCGCGTTAACGCGAAGTAGATTACAGTCACTAAGGGCTCAAGGAGATATCAACCTTGATCTAGAGGAAACGGTCAATCGTCCAAGAAGTGCACACAGGAGCATGGCGGCAACATTCGACGAACCAGTGAGGGATATGAATCATTTGTACGGAATGCCATTACCCGTAGAGGAAATGGTTGAAGAAGAAGATCCAGGACAAAATCAAATCCATCGCACCCCTGTAGAACAAACAGTGAACTCGATGTCAGTTCATACCGCAACCATCCCAGAAGAATCGGGCAACGAAGTGGGACCAGTCATCAACAACGAAGTCAACAATGGAGCTGAAGGAACGAACGAATCTCCACTAGCAGCGCGGATAGAAGCTCTACTCCAAGACCAGAAAGACCAGGACGAGGTTTTATACGTCTTGGCACAAGAAAATCAGTCGTTGCGGGACAGAACCGAGGCGAGAGAACGACAATCGCGAGCCCGAAGCTACCAACCCAGAGGAGATGACGAGGTCAATTCAGAAGCACCACAGAGCTATTCTTCGCTAAGTAATAGGGTCCGGGCACCACCACCCGTATGCATACCAGGAGGGTACCAAGGAAGGATCGACTTGCCGCAAAGGGAGATCCACAACATTCCAAGTCATTATGTCTCACACGGAAGACCTTGCCAAACTCAAAGCCACGGGACGCAGTCTCAACAACGAGGAGAGACGATAGCACCACCACAGATGGGAGAAATGCCACTCAGTTGAAAGTCGTCATGGACCAGCTGTCGGATTTGAAATCTAAGCAAGGAGGATACAAATTGGAGGAAGCCAAGCAGGAAGCTAGGACGACTCCTTTATCTGTCAAGCTCGAACGAAGTAAGATACCACCGAAGTGCCCATTGCCAAATTTCGCTTGTTATGACGGAACTACAGACCCGGCAGCACACCTGAAATATTTATCTTCGGGTGTTGGCCTAATGGAATACCAATGACGTAGTGTTGTGCCGGTATTTCCCATCCAGCCTTACCGGCATAGCACTAGTGTGGTTTGATAACTTGACACCGCATTCGATAGACTCCTTCGAAGAGCTATCTGATATTTCCGTGGAGACTTACATGTACAACAAGGCTACTAAGGCGGGGCTAGATAGGCTATTTGCATTAGCCATCAGGCCACGAGAAATACTTCAGGCGTACACGGAGAGATGGCAAAAGGTGTGTCAGGCGATACGAAAGGTTAACCCGGAGATTAGCATTAATTGCTACAAGTTCGGGTTGGATAGAACGTCTTTTATCTTCGTGGAATTACATGCTCATACACCGGCGACTGAAGGAGAACTTCGTGTCATCCAGGACAAGTACATCAGATTGGAGGACATCCAAAGGGATAATCCACGTGCACAAGACCGGAGTATCCCACAAAGAGAAAACTCGGTAGAAGCTGTACCAGAAACAGGAAAGCGCTCAGCGGAGAAGGACGTCACCTCTGGATTCGAGAAAAAACCCAGGTACAAGGATACAAAGCCAGGAGACAGAGGAAGGAGGGACTACGCAGACATGGTCTATTCCAACTTGACCTTGCCACTCTCGGAGATTCTGAAGAAAGAAGGAGGACGACAAGATTTCACGTATCCATCTACCCGAGGTAAGCAAAGAGACGAAACCAAGAACCATAAGGATTACTGTGAATATCATCAGACCCGAGGGCACGATACCGACGCGTGCAAACACCTGAAAAACACGATCCAGAAGTGTCATGTTACCCGGGCAGGCTGCCTCAGCAACAAACGTAGCAGCACAGGAGAAAACAGTACGGCTACCCGAAGGTTACAAGTCACTCAATATGATCACATTCCAGCAGGAGAGCAAGCCCTCGTTGCCAGGAGACATATGCAACAACATGAGAATAAGAAGGCGAACCTCGGAGCACGAAGTTTTCAAGTTAAACGGAAGGCTAACCGACGAATGGGAGGAGTGGATGGCGACTCCGCTCATCTTTTCTACCAAGGACATCAACCAAGATGTCGAAATGCGTAATGATCCTCTGGTGGTTACTTTACCCATCCACGGGTGGAACGTTTCCAAAATACTAATAGATGGAGGAAGTTCGCTTAATGTGCTTTTCTACGAACCTTATCTTCGGATGGGGTTGAAGGACGGGACGCATCGATGTGGAGCAACAATGCACTACAACAATCTCAATTACCTAACATCTTTTCTCAGCATCAATATGTATATCTCAACACTGAGCCACTAAGTATGAGCCACTGAATTTTAAAATTTAATACTACACATCCACATTACTGATTCACTGATACAAGTTCGCTCGGTCCCTTATGCCCATACAAGTATTCTCATTTCACAAAGTTCTAGCATGTAAAGAATATTTCAATTGTATTGAGCCAATTCCGCAAATCATCAACAAACAACACCATTTTAGCAACAAGGGATATGAATTTTTGCAGGCAGCAACCATTATTAAACAGTCCAAGCATTTCCATGACAACCAAATGTGCAGTTGTCTTAATTAGAAAGTAAAAAGTAACTTAAAAATAAAACTGGAAAAGGTGTTGATTTGACACCACGAGAAGGCTTCTTGACGTACAATAGAAACAAAACAAAAATAAGGGAAAACATACGAGGTGAAAGAAATGACTTACAAAGCCAACAGGTCAGGGCGAGTCACGCTCAACCCAGCGTTGAACTTCACGAATTTCCCTGATGCTGTAATGAAGGAGATATAAGTCCCAACAAGAAATAATATGACTACCAAAAATAGAACTCACTGATCCAAACTCAAGTTTGTTACCTGCTTTCTATTTTGACGAATGAACTGGAATATACAACAAGGTTACAAGGTCATGTTTGCTCCTGAAAAATAATCCAGTCAAGAGAACAAATCATGGTCAAATTTTGTACCAACTCGGCAGTGAGAGAGTCATGTAGATATAATGGGGTCTCCGACTACAAACAACTAGCAATATGTACGATTAAGCACCAAAGTGAAAATCCTGTCTGGGCTCAATACAAGAAAGTTTTTCTTTGTTATTTCTCCCATCTGTTTTAAGTGGTGAGAAAACAAGTATGCATTTCATAGGAATCAGTAATGCCTAGCTGGCGAAATGCCAAAAAAGATGCAGGGAGAGAGAAGCGGAAGCTATCATACCCTTGGCTAGTCTCTTTAGTTGTGCCCAACTTGAAGTTACTAATTACCCACCAACAGTATGATCGAACCCATATGCAACCTGCAGAATTTTGATACCTTCCATTACCTGAATGACCAGAAAATGTTGGCTTCAAAATGTAATTTTATCTACTTGCCTGTTTAGGTTAAAGAAACTAACACAAACAAAATTCAACAACAAATTAAGAGACACACAAACAAGGTAATTGAGTTTTAGTAGTACTAACTTATGATAGGAAGGTCCATTCAAGCCCCACAAGATTAAGCAAGAGAAGGTAATTCAGTGTTGTAACTACCAGAGTTGAAGTAAGCTACAAACCAGAACAAAAACGTATCATCAGAAATTACAAAACCTAATCCTAATTTCAGTATACTGATATATAAATCATAACGCCATAGACAATAAAAAATGAAAACATTAAGAACAACTACTTATATTATTATTATGCCATGTTGCCAGTTGCCACAACCTAAACATAGTTAACAAATATATTCTCATCCCAGAACGAACAAAGGCTCTCAATGCATATACTGGATATCAAGAGATTGGTCTTAGTTTTGTTACCTCCAGTAGCACGAAAGCTTGATATGCGATGCAGTAACGCCAAGATCCTAAACAAGATAGATGTTAGTGGAAAAACACTACGAGCTCAAGCATTACATAACACTAGAATAACCAAGGTAAGCATCAAGAACAAATACCTTGCACCGTGTCGCCGCACGAGTGCATATTGAACAAAACGTACCAATCACAACTTTTGTCAACCAAGGATGATCGATCAGGGTCAAATTCACAACTGTCAAGGTTCAATAAACAATGTTAGAGATTACCACAGACGCAACAGCTACAAAAGAAGAGAAAGGAACAGATGTATCACATTTTATAGTCATTTGTGACATCTATACGATTCAATACCATGCTCATAAGTAAACAAAAAAAACTAACAGCAGTCACCAAATGTATTCAGAGATCTAGTAATCCAAGATTCACCAAATGAATCGCTTTCGCGGAAAATGCATAAACTCTGCATACTCTCTTCTTTCATCAATCTTATGTAACTGTAACACAAGCGATCTCCTAGTGGCAATCCCAACAAATCACCACCACATTTTCATAAAAATCATTCCAAAATCACATAAAAAAAACAATAACTAAACAAGTTCAAACATCAATTTCCCAGAACTCTACACAAATTGCAACAAAATCTGTATATAAAAGTAAAACCTAAATCGAACTATTCAAATCAAATCAAAACTAATCTAAATACATATAGATCGGTACAAGATCGAGGAGGATGTTTATGTATACCTGACCACCGACAACGGCCATAGCAGGGAGAGAATCCCAAAGAGTTGGTAATGCAGATTCTTCATCTTTACACCAGTAACAACTTTAAAATCCAATCAAAAAATCGAAAACCCTAGATTAAAAAAAAAAACTAAGAATACAAAGAAATCAGTACAACAAAACAATCAAATGGAAAAGATCAAAGACGAAATCCAATAGTATTATTGATTTGTGCCAAGAAAGAATAACAAAAAAATTAGGGTTTCATTTTGCAAATCCCATAAAAACACATCAACACACAGATGAAATCAAGAAAATGAAAGATAAATTAGGGTTCCTGATTTGTACCTCATAAACTACTATAAGATTGATCCGAAGAGAGCCTTATGTAAGGTTTGTGAGAGGAGGAGGAAGCGAGTAAGGGCGAGACCAAAGTAGAGAGAGAGAGAAACGAGTTTTTTTTGTAATAATAAAAAGAAAGTGAGCCAAGTTTTGTGTTGTTGCGTGAAAAAAAGAAAGAAAGGAAAACTTATCTTCTAACTGTAGCAGTAGTACAGTTGGGGGATAGGTTGATGGGTTTACCGTTTTTTTTTTTGTGATAACACAGTTAATGGCTAAGCTCTCAATGTTACAAACCACGACTGTGATATATTTGAATGGGGCGATTGTGCTAATCAGGCCTTATTCCACTAGTGATCTACATGTACGATTTACGGATTAAACGGATCCACATCCAAACCAAAGGGAAAATAGTTCTGCAGGTAGACGCAGGACCTATGAAGACCATGGCAAGATTCAGTGTTGTCTATTCACCTTCACCCTATAACGCCATCATGGGGAGACTCTGGGTCCACCGTCTGAGAGGAACCGCTTCAACATATCACCAACACCTAAGATTTCCCACTTCATATGGAGAAATGAAGACCAAAGGAGACCAGCAAGATGCGCGAAGGTGTGACGTTGCCGAAGCTCAATATCACAACGAAGTTCAAGAAGCACTTAAGAAGAATAAAGGAAAGCGAAAGGAAGAGGAAAAAGAAAAGCGGTACGAAGAATATCATGAGCAAATTAAGGCGGCAAAGACGACATCATTACTCCCAGCTGTAATGATGGCATCAACATCGACTGGGGACAAATAACAATTACAGAACGTCACTCCCATAGGAGCCCCGAAGCAACTATTCTTATCCGTCGAACCAACGAAGAAAATCAATATTGGAACTGAAGAACGACCACGAGAGGTAAGCATGGGAACGTTGTTGGAGGAACCTATGGAAGTGAAACTGAAAGAGCTACTAAGGAGTATTTGGATATATTCGCGTGGACAATGAAGGATATGCCAGGGATAGATCCTTCGGTGGTGTCCCATCACCTTCGGATAAATCCGGACACGCCACCGTTCAAGCAGAGAATAAGGAAGGTAGCCCCCATATACCACGAAGCAGTGGAAAAGGAGCTCCAAAAGCTGATGGATGCTGGATTCATCAGAGAAGTAATGTATCCAACCTGGATATCAAATATGGTGATAGTACCGAAGAAGAACGGAGGCGTAAGAATTTGCATCGACTTCAGCAATCTTAACAAAGCCTGCCCAAGGGACAGTTATCCCTTACCAAGCATTGATCAACTGGTCGATGCGACTTCGGGTCACGAATTACTATCTTTTATGGATGGCTACTCGGGGTATAATCAAATAGCCCTGGCCGAATAAGATCAAGAACATACTGCCTTTTTTACTCCGAGAGGATTATATTGTTATACAAGAATGCCCTTCGGATTGAGAAACGCAGGAGCCATATATCAGAGACTGGTGGATAAAATATTCAAACAATGGATTGGAAAAAACTTGGAGGTATACGTTGACGATATGCTCGTCAAAAGTCTGAAGTCGAAAGATCATTTGGCGGATCTCAAAGAAATTTTCGAAGCCATGTGGAGTTGCAAAATGAAGGTAAATCCGGAGAAGTGTACCTTCGGGGTGACCTCCGGAAAATTCTTAGGGTACTTAGTCACCAAAAAAGGAATCGAGGTGGATCCGGAGAAAGTCAGAGCTGTGGTGGACATGCCATCACCAAAGAACCTGAAGGACGTTCAAAGATTGAGTGGAAGACTGGCGGCACTGGGAAGATTCATAGCCCAATCATCAGATAGATGCAAGGATTTCTTCTCTACACTAAGGAAGGATTGCAGGTTCGCATGGACAGAAGACTGTCAGCAGGCCTTCGAAAAAGTCAAAGAGCACCTAGCTACCCTTCCGACGCTACAAAAGCCAGACAAAAACGAAGTATTAACTCTGTATTTGGCGGCAACCAGCAGCGCAATCAGTACGGTCTTAGTCAGGACAAACAAGAAGGAGGAAATACTTATTTACTACATCAGCAAGACTTTGTACCCCGCTGAAAGAAACTACACGAAGATGGAGCAGATCATCCTGGCCCTCGTATTCGCAACCCAAAAACTGCAGACCTACTTCAACGCACATACAGTGAGAGTCCTAACGAAGGCGCCAATCGGCCAGGTCTTCCAAAATTCAGAAAGGGTGGGACGCATAGCTAAATGGAATGCGCAGGTAACGAAGTTCAAAATTATATTCGAACCTCGAACGGCGGAAAAATCACAGGTATTGGCAGATTTCTTGGCGGACCTACCTCTCAAAGACGAAGAAGAAATTGATGATATACCAGGAGCCGAAGAAGAGAAAGAAGATCCTAACGATTTGCTGGAGCCAGTCAACTCCCGAAGATGGGAAGTGTTCGTTGATGGGTCTTCCAACAAAGAAGGCGCAGGAATAAAAATCGTGATAACTACGTACCCCTACAGGAGATAAGATCCTTCATGCATTCAGATTGGAATTTGAAGAGTACACAAACAACATGGTGGAGTACGAAGCAGTGATCCATGCGTTGCGACTAATAATCGAATTGGGCATCACGGACGTCAGGATCACCAGCGACTCACAACTTGTCATTAGGCAAATCGCCTTAAATACCAAACTTTTGATTTATGCCTTGCTGCCTACTTGAAGTTAGCACAAGAACTTACGGCGAAGATTGAAAAGGTAACATACATGCACGTAACAAGAAAGGATAATAGACATGCGGACGCATTGGCATATATATCATCTATGCTACGGAACCCCAAGGTTGCGTCCATCAAGGTGGGAAGAGTGTATGAACCATCGGTGAACACTGAAGCTGCGGGAGAAGAAGTAATGGACGTGGAAGGAGTATCCAGCCCACCAAACACAGAAGGCAACGAAGTAGAAGATGATTGGAGAATACCACTTTACCAGTACTTAAG
>JAJJMA010163533.1:21695-51605 GCA_023529015.1 Papaver nudicaule | reverse complement strand
CAAAAGGTCCGGATGATAGCTAGGGCACTGGTTATGCGTTACAACCTACCTGTTACTGCTTGAGGGTACACCATATTACATGCAGCCTTACTTATTCTCTTTATACCCACTGCTAGCCAACCATTTCATGCGTACCAGTTGGTAACTGGATATGAGCCTGATATTTTGTATTTACACATATTTACGCATTTTTGGTTGTGTGGCATATGTGCCTATTACGCCCCCACAGCGTACCAAGATGGGTAAATAAAGACGAATAAATATTTATGTTGGTCTGCTAATTTGAACCTTTGACAGGCGATCTCTTTACCGCTAGATTTGCGGATTGTCACTTTGATGAGACAACCCTCTCGTCGTTAGGGGGAGGTAAGGAAAGGATTACCTAAGGGAACGACATGAATTGTCGAGGTGTGTTTCCCACATTGTCTCATCTTGATCCCCGCACTTCATGATGTGAAATTGAAGTGAAAAGAATTATCGATATTCAGAAGATGGTTGTTTCAATTGCCTGGTGCATTTACTGATATCGTTAAAGTGACGAGATCACACCTACCAACTGCAAATGTACCTGCAAGGTTAGAAATCCTTAACTGAGGATATGCACCATAAACTAAGGTATTGCAACTACACTTTGTGGAAGTGTGGTCGAGGCTGTGGCTCCATCAAGGGTGTTGGAGAGACCACCAGGTTCGATTAATACTCACCTAGAAAGAAAGTGGTTGAGTAAGGCACAATCTAACTATTTATGTCATCTGAAACAATCTCATAATATTGTCTCTAAATATGTCCATGAATCAAACTGGAGGACGCTCCGAAGTTTTAAATGATTCTAGAGAACAATGAAATCCTATTGGATTATGAGAATGCACATGAGTCAAGAAATGATCATGCATGCATAGTGATGATATAATTCATACATAGTTGCTCCATAAGTAGAGCACGATGAGATCGAACCATGCTTTATATTGATTAAATAGAGCATATTGGCCTACGCAATCCAGGAAGAACTAAGTTCTTTGACAAATGTACAGGTATTTGGTATGGTAGTGCTAACCACCAAGTGTAAATCCTGAGGGACATATATTATATTTGTCACAAAGCGTAGTGAGAATAATGAAGTCTCAAAATACAAAGACTCGCCTTGTGGCGCGAGGTTTCTCACAAACCCCTGGATCGCTTATAGAGTTTTTACTAGTATTTAAGTTTATTGATGTGGTTATATCATATCTCTATGGGGATCTTCATTCAGAGATATTTATGAAAGTGTCGGATGACCTTACATTGCCCAAATCAAGTAACTCTAAACCACAGAGTGCGTTTGAAATTCAATTGAAATGCTCACTTTATGGATTAAAATAATCCTGGCGGATGTGGTATACTTGTCTAAGTGATTATTTGATTGGGAAGGGATATATAGTTAGTGTACCCCTGCGTATTTGATTGGCTGTCATTGTCTACGATATGAACATAGTAGGCACTATTGACGAAGTTACAGAAATCACGAGCTATTTGAAATCCGAATTTGAGATGAAAGATCTTGGGAAAACTCTGATGTGTATACGATTTAAACTAGATCATCGAGTTTGTGGAATTTTAATCCACCAGTCTGCATATGTCCAAATGGCACTTAGGCAATTTGATATGGACAATGTGCATCCGGCTAGCACTCCCATGATTGGTCGAAGTTTAAATGTACATTAATATCAATTTCGTCCATAGAAAGGTGACGAAGATGTGTTGGGAATCGAATATCCCTATCTAAGTGCAATAGGCGCATTATTGTACTTGACACAATATACTCGACCAAATATCTCGTTCTCAATGAACTTGTTTGCTAGATATAGCTTAGCGCCAACGCAGAGTCATTGGAATGATATCAAGAATATCTTTAGATACCTAAAAGGTACCATTGACATTGGGTTTTGTTTTATCCCTATGAAAACACAAGAAAAGTTTCTAATGTAATTGCAAGTTCTTACACTGAAACCCCAGATAATATTTTGGCTGCTTTTGTTGATGATGGGTACCTCTCCTCCCACACGAAGGTCGATCCCAAACTAGATATTTGTTTTTCCAGGAGATTGACCAAGAAAACCCTATTGGCTACCTCCATGAACCACTCTGAGATCATTATCCTACATGAGGCGGTTTGTGTGTGTATATGGTTTAAGGTCTATCATTACATATATTTGAAGGATGTGTGGTTTAAGTTCTACCACTGAAGAGCCAACTTGCATTTACGGATCTAATGCAACTTGCATCAAATAAATCAAGCAAGGGTATATCAAGAGTGATAACACAACGTATATCACCGATGTTATTTTATAATCAACATCAACAATGTCTTCTTAAATCGTGGCAGCATTATTTACTAAGTCGTTGACTAAGTCCACATTTGAAGAACATGTGAGAAGTATATATTACTAAAAGAAACTATATGAACTCCCATGATTACATGTGAAAGGTATAAGACTAAATGAAGTGTGATTCCCATGATTGCATAACTGCAGAGGACTAAGAACTTGTCTAACTGCAATGAACTAAAGGAAGTGTCCCACAATATTGGACTAAAGAAATTTCCCAAACTCCCATGAATGTATTGGACTATAAAAATTGTCCAACGTCAGGGGGAGAATTTAGTGGTACGTTGTACTCTTTTTTCCTTCACTGAGGTTACTTTTTCCCATAGGGTTTTGTTACTCAGCAAGGTTTTTAATGAGACAACTGCAATACCAGAAGTGCAATCGAAAATTTGTTGATTATGAAGGAACAATAATCTCTTCTTCAATGAAAGTAATCAGGGGGAGACATGGTGGACTTGTAAGTCATCACATATATTCACTTTCGAAAAGCTCATGACTAATGAAATTGTCTAGAGACTACCCAGAATGAAATCAGGGGGAGATGCCGACATCAGGGGGAGGATCCAAAGATATGATGTCGATATATTTTGATTTGAAATGTGAACTTATGTTGTACTCTTTTTCCCTTCGATCGAGATTTGTTTTTCCCACAGGGTTTTGTTACTCGACAAGGTTTTTAACGAGACAACAACAACAACTACACTTGGCGTGTATGTTAAATGCTGAAGACTTGAAGATTGGATTGATATTATCGCATCACAATCAAAGAAATTAAACACGGTAGTTTGTCAAGCGAAACAACTTCCAGAAAGAAGCGAGAGCGTTATTCAACATCAACATCAGCAAAGGCGTACTTCTGGACTTATCGCGTTGTACTCTTTTCGTTAAGGTTTTGTCCCACTGGGTTTTCCTTCTCAAGGTTTTAACGAGGCAACATATGCGAGTTCAACTCTGTTCTAAGTATTCTTAACAATGTACTCTTTTTCCTTAGTTCAGGCTTTATCCCTTTGGGTTTTCCTAACAAGGTTTTAATGAGGCAATTGACTTAGACACATTGGTCATCGACGAGAGAGCTACACTTGAAAAACTACATTTGAAGCTAGAAGAGAAGTCACCGACCAATTTCAACAGAGAAGCTTACCAAGACTCAAGACGTTGTACTCATTCTATTTTCAAGGTTTTGTCCCACCGGGTTTATCCTTATCAAGTTTTTAGTGAAGCAACACATTTGGAGTTTTACTTTTGAACCGCACAAGGGGGAGTGTTGTAGGGCTTTTGGCCCATGGATGTGCGGTCCAAGTAGAGACTTAGGGTTTCCCCTTTGCTTGTATATAAAGGATGCCATATCTATGTAATGATACATATCTATGAATAAGATATTGTCTTTCTCCACCTCTTTTACTTCTTTACATACAAATTTATCTCTTTATTAAAAAGAAAGGGTCCTTAGGAATCGGGCCATCCGGACCGTTTAGAGCTGGAGTAATTCATGGCCGTCCGATATTCATCGTGGGCCCTCTTGCTTGCAGGACGTGTAGTCCCCGCTTCACAACTACGCAAGAGGCGAGATATTTGGCCGTTTAGGAAAATCCTAAAGATCAAACTAATTTAGGACGGGAGTACGTCGTGGCCGTGCGATCTTCTTCGTCTTTTTTTGTCAAATATCCTATGACAAAAAAAAAGAAAAGAAAAAGATGGAATAATTATCCGATCGGTATAGAACTCAAAAGGGTTAGAGTTCCAGATTTTTTTAATTTTAATATGCTGTTAGAGTTACAGTTTGTTGCGGTTGTGACCAAATACAATAAAAAGATATACTTTAAACAGAGGTGAGTTGGGGAAGATAGTGAAGATTTCGACCAATTATGGATGCGTTTGGAGGGAAGGAAAGGCGTTCAATACTATGATCAAATTGAATTCGTTTTGTTCAACATAAACAACGGAAGCAACATGTTTGAGGGAATGCCAGGAAGAAGCTATATAAGTTGGTGCTACCGATTCCGGTGGACAAAAATTGAAGATTTAAATGGGAATCGTCATTATCATCGACACAGAAAGGGTCTCATCAGTTATATTGGATTCTTGATGGGTGAATGAGCTGCATATTGGTAACTGATTCGCGACTCATTCAAAGTAAATAATGAGGTTGCTGCTATTTCCATTAATGTGTTGGCGATGGGTTTGCCGAGAGGAATTGTTAGGACAGATTGGGTTCAAGTGGGTTTAGACGATTCTGGAGATTGTTGCAGCTACAGAAAATGGACTGTTATTAGTCCATGCCATGGCTGCTTGGTTGTTGCTAACTGACCTAGACTGGGGCTAAATGGTTTGTAGGTTTGCCAGGGTTCGATGATGCCGCCAATGGGTGCTTGATTGAATGGTTAGGCCGTGTTAAAAGACGACCAGGACCGGGAAAGCAATTTTCGGTTTGATTTGGAAACTGTATGATTTAACTTCAACTAGGATGCTGCTAAAGTTAATTAAAGTTAAAATGTATGATTTATTTAACTTCATCCGGGTCGTATAAAGTTAGAGTAATTCGTGGCAGATCTTTCTTTTCAGGTTTTCCTTTGATTATCCTTAATAATAAGATCGACAAATCAGATTAGGACATTAACCTTACATATAAATTGGCTAACTCACGGCCGGGGTTGTAGGCCCCGGTTGATTTCACCCGACAAACTAAACGCCGAAAACTTGGGCCGACCAAATATATAATTTGATAACTCACGGCCGGGGCCATAGGCCCCGGCTGATATGACCCGACCAGCATAACACCAGAGATTTCTTAATCCGAATAATACCTATTAAAAATAACAAAAAAGGTTGATCCCCAGCCGTAGGCTGGGGTGATACCTAGTATAAACTATGTGTACATATACATACAATGTCATCCATGTGTCCGATACGGAGACTTGGACGCGTCGGATGCTTCTGACGCAGACACGAAATAAGAGTGTCCGTGCAAGTTTAATCCAACTCAAAGACCGCGAGTAATAACTGGGTATTTTAGTAATTAGAGAACCCCGTAACTTTTTTCTGCATCTAACCCTCTGTCCGCTCAAACTTCACATTCGTTAAAGAGGGAGGGAGGGAGGGAGGGAGAGAATCGTGTCTTGATACTCGACTCACTCAGAAGTGAATTCTGAAGCCCTAAAAATGGCGATGTCTCAACCTATAGGGAAAAAGGATGACGATCGTGATGATGAAGGTAAATTGTCGAAACCCTATTGTCTTCCTGAATTTCGATTTTTGTTGGTCATTTATTGAACTGCATGTTGATTTCGATGAAGGATTGTGTTGAAATTGAGGTGTAATGTCTATTAATTAGGTTTAATTACTTGATTCAGTGAGTACTTTGTACAGATCGAGTGTCCATTTCATTCTGGTTTACTAGGGGATCTAACGCGGTTTGGATCTTATATGTGATTTCTATTTGGGCAAGAATTTTGAGAATTTTCTTGTCTTGTTTTTTTACAGGGGAATATTCTCCGTTTCTTGGGATTGAAAAGGGTGCAGTTCTTCAGGAAGCTAGGGTTTTCAATGATTCTCAGCTTGATCCAAGGAGATGCTCTCAGGTTTTCATTTCATTTTTGTTTTCTTACTGTTTTTAGCGTTTTAATTCAAGGTTGCAGTTTATTGAGAAGCTATTTGAACTGTGTTTTGTGTAACATTTTTAGGTTATCACGAAACTGTTGTATCTACTCAACCAAGGAGAAACACTTACAAAGGTTAGGTTTCTGAAATCTATCTATTTTTATGTGATTTTGTAATGGTTGCTACTTGGTTTGTTGGAAGATCAGAAGTTTTTATTTTGCTTATGTGAATTTTATAGGCTGAGGCCACGGGAGTGTTCTTCTCGGTCACTAAGCTATTTCAGTCCAAGGACTTGGTACTCAGGAGAATGGTTTATTTGATTATCAAGGAACTTTCCCCTTCTTCTGATGAAGTTATCATTGTTACAAGCTCATTGATGAAAGATATGAATAGCAAGACCGACATGTATAGGGCCAATGCAATACGTGTTCTTTCTAGGATTATCGATGGGACTCTCCTCACTCAGATAGAAAGGTACTTGAAACAAGCAATTGTTGACAAGAACCCTGTCGTTGCTAGCGCTGCTCTTGTCAGTGGAATTCACTTACTGCAGGTACCACCACATGTCTCGTACTTATACGTCCCACTACTATGTTACTGGTTGGTTGTTATCTAATGCTGTTTTGTATCAACAGACGAATCCTGAAATTGTGAAAAGGTGGAGCAATGAGGTACAAGAAGCTGTTCAATCAAGGGCTGCCCTTGTACAGTTTCATGCGTTGGCTCTCCTTCACCAGGTATGCTGGGGTTTGATTTGTTTGGGTTTTGTATTGCATTTCATTTCATAAATTATTTAAATTAAGTAATTTATAGCTTTTGATCTTCATGATATTGTTTCGTGATTTTTTTCATTTTTATTGTAAGTTAGTTTCTTGGACAGGAATGCGTGGAAATCTGCAATCCACGTACCAGAACCATAATTTATTTGATGTTTTGGGTTTCATTTCTAGCCTACCCCAACTTGTTTGGGACTAAAAGCTTGTTGTTGTATTGTAAGTTAGTTTCTTATGGTCATGTATCAAATAATAGTTAAACTAGTAGACTGAAATTGATTATCCTCTAAAGCTTATATAGTTATATTACTGAAATTATTTAAACCTAGTTGATTTGAAAACTGGCAAATACACACATCAGTATTTGATCTAAACATCCTACTATATATATTCAAGCTACTAACTCTTATCATATATTCTAGCCAGTGTCATCTAATTTATATGACCTAAGTCATCTAACCATGAGTTTGGGCTCATTGTTTGTTGTGCCTCGGCAAAAGAATATTCCTCGGTTATATAAAAAACTGGAAGATAGTTTAGTACAGGATAATTGGGTGTACTTGAATCACTTGCTTACATCAGATACTCTTTGTAAAGGTTACTAAATGTGAATACTGATTAAGAGAGTGGATGTCTGCAGATACGGCAAAATGATAGGCTTGCTGTTAGCAAGCTAGTCACCAGCTTAACAAGAGGAACTGTTAGGTCACCTCTGGCTCAATGCCTCTTGATTCGGTACACCAGCCAGGTACATCTTTGACACCTAGAATCTTTATCAGTTCATTTCATAAATGTTAGCATCATCAAGTATAATTGAACTGCATACAGGTTATACGTGAGTCGGGCATCACACAAACTGGAGATCGACCTTTTTACGATTATTTGGAGGGTTGTCTGCGACATAAAGCAGAAATGGTGATATTTGAAGCTGCTAGGGCAATTACGGAGCTTAATGGTGTGTCCAACCGTGAACTGACTCCTGCCATCACTGTTCTACAGCTTTTCTTAAGTTCATCTAAGCCAGTTCTAAGATTCGCTGCTGTTCGTACTCTAAACAAGGTTGGCCTCTCTTCTTTTTATGTAGCTTTTCTTTATGTATCAGAATAGTTCTTTTTCTACTTGTTTAATTATGCATTATGTGATATAACCAATAAAGAATACATGTAAAACTGCTGTCTGTGCAAACATTAATCCATTCATATTAGGGGAAAGCGTGAGTCACTACGAATTTTCAGGGATCTAATATCCACTGAAGCATTAAAATTTACAAAAAATAATGAAGTAGCAATGAGATACAAAGAGTTACCGTTGCAGTTTTTCTCTTTCAAGACTTTGCAAATATGGGAATTGCCTTCTACTGGATTTATGAGATTTTCTAGATTACTGGAGTGACAGAAGAAGAAAATAAAACAATAATCCATTTATTTTCAGGAATATTACCTGATGTTACAAAGTTTAATTGGATTGTGAGATTGCATAGACTAGTTTGTATCCTAGTCTGTTACTGTACTTCCTTCGTACGTCTCCAGTTACATATTTATGTTTGGCTTCTTTACTATGCATTTCAGGTTGCAATGACACACCCAATGGCGGTTACAAATTGTAACATAGATATGGAGAGCTTAATTTCAGATCAGAACAGAAGCATTGCTACACTTGCCATAACTACACTTTTGAAGACAGGGAATGAGTCAAGTGTAGATCGCCTGATGAAACAAATAACGAATTTTATGTCTGATATTGCAGACGAGTTCAAGATTGTGGTGGTGGAAGCAATTCGATCTCTGTGTCTTAAATTTCCACTCAAATATAGAGCCTTGTGAGTGCAGACTCACTTTTCATAACTGCATAAATTCCTTTCCGATATTCCCTTACAGTTTTATGCCTCTTTTTTTGAATTTGATTTAACCTTCTCTATTGAATGGATATCCAGGATGAACTTCTTAAGCAACATTCTTAGAGAAGAAGGAGGGTTTGACTATAAAAAGGCAATTGTTGACTCTATTGTAATTCTCATACGAGATATACCAGATGCCAAAGAAAGTGGGCTGTTTCATCTCTGTGAATTTATAGAGGATTGTGAATTCACTTATCTTTCAACTCAGGTGAAAATTTAACTCAATTATCTCTTGCTGGTTTATTTATTTGGTTGCAGGTTTTCTGATTTTGCATTCTGGATTGATTGTTTCTTTTGTTTCTCATGTTTTTAGATACTTCATTTTTTGGGGAACGAAGGGCCAAAGACATCAGATCCTAGTAAATACATCAGGTATATCAATAATCGGGTTATTCTGGAGAATGCAACTGTACGCGCTTGTGCTGTCAGTACCCTGGCAAAGTTTTGTGCAACCGTCGATTCTTTGAAGGTACAGTGTGCATTCTGATTTTTTTGTTACATGCTCAACTTACATAAGGATAGTTACTCATTGTTGTTTGGTGGGAATTTTTCTGGATGATCTGTTGCAGCCTCGTATTCTCATTCTGTTGAGAAGGTGCCTCTATGACAATGATGATGAGGTAAGTTCCACCTAATAATAGTGCCAGTTTTTAGTTTCCTCTGTTAGTACATTGGATTCGAACCTTTAAACCAGTCTAAAAGTAAAATTTTGGAGTCAGTAGAATAGTGTTGTCAATTTAGACTAATTAACAACCAGTGTATGCATGGAAGAAAGTTGGCGAGTGACATGTGATGTTTGATTAAAACTTGTGTTATTAATCCAATAGGAGATTAGTGTTGCGTACTATTGAAAGACCTATTTGTAGTTGGATTAGTTGGTAATGTAAACCTCATTTGATGATTTTGACAGGTCCGTAAACTTTAAAAATATTCTGCTTTATGGTGATCTTTGTTCGTACTAACTAGTTCTTATGTGCTGATATTATCCCCAGGTTCGTGATAGGGCAACTCTGTATCTGAGTATTCTTGGAGATGATGCATCTGTTGGTGAAACTGATGAGAGTAAGAAGGAATTTGTCTTCGGCTCATTGGACATCCCCTTGGTCAATCTTGAGTCAAGTTTAAAGAACTATGTAGGTCTATGCTATGCCTCTTTTGTTCACTTTCTTACTTATTTCAGTTACTTAATCTGTATCGTATGGATACAGGAGCCCACAGAAGAGCCATTCAACATTGATTTCGTACCCAAGGAGGTTAAATCTCAGTCGTTAGCGGAGAAAAAAGCTCCTGGTAAAAAAGCAACTGGTTTGGGTGCTTCTCATAATGGGCCCCCATCTACTGTTGATGCATACGAGAAATTGCTTTCCTCTATCCCAGAGTTTTCACATTTCGGAAAGCTTTTCAAGGTTGCTTCCCTAATTTACACCTCTGCATGATACTTCTAAAGTTGGCATGTTTATGGGATCCTGATATTTTATCTGATCCTTTTTCTTCAGAGTTCTGCTCCTGTGGAGCTGACAGAAGCTGAAACAGAATATTCTGTCAATGTTGTTAAGCATATCTTTGATGGGCATGTTGTGTTCCAGTTCAACTGCACAAACACTATCCCGGAGCAACTTCTGGAAAATGTATGATTACAGCACTTCAGTGGAGCATTCTGCATTTGTTTTTTCAACAATTCCTTATGCTTGTAAGCTGTTTATTGTGAACAGGTCACTGTTATTATGGATGCTTCCGAAGCAGAGGATTTCAGTGAAGTGTCATTGAAGCCTTTGGCATCCCTACCTTATGATTCTCCTGGTCAGACTTTTGTGGCCTTTGAGAAGCCAGAAGGTGTGGTGGTTGGGAAATTCGCAAACACGCTAAGGTTCATTGTTAAAGAGGTATTGTTGCATATATCTATCTGTTTAAGCATCCCCGGTGCTTTTTTTATGGTAGGAAATTCTATTGCCTATCCAATTTTGAACTGTAACTTAGAAGCAAGGTAGGTTGCTGAAGTTACCAAATTTTTTCTCCATGTAGTGCAAAAGTTCTTATTCCAATGAAATTTAACGTTGACAGTTGTGTCAACCTGATTTGAAGTATCTGTAATACGTCTAGAAAAGCATAGTCAATCCTCCAACGTCTAATTTTAAAGTATCCGACCCACCTGATTAATAAATTCCTCTTGTGTAAACTGACCTCACTACTGTTACTTGCTCTATTCTATCGTTCTGTAAGGTAAGTACTTAAGTAAGATGTATAAATGCTTTTGGAGCATTAGGGTCTAGTTTTATTGTTAAATTTTGTGGCTGATTAACAATATTTGACGGCGCTTTCCGCACATATTTTATGTATTCTTAGTTTGTGCATGTTTATGTTGGTAACCTTCAGGTTGACCCAAGTACTGGTGAAGCAGAGGATGATGGTGTTGAAGATGAGTACCAACTGGAAGATCTTGAGGTTGATTCAGCTGATTTCATGTTGAAAGTTGGGGTTTCTAATTTTAGAAATGCATGGGAAAGCATGGGAGAGGACTGTGAGAAGGTCGATGAGTATGGTCTTGGTGTGAGGGAGAGCTTGGCAGAAGCTGTGAATGCAGTTATTAACATTCTTGGGATGCAGCCTTGCGAGGTTAGTTTTTGTTTCTTAGAGCAGGCAATGTTGTATCTGTGCACCTAACATTTAGAAATCTAGTGTTATACTGTTATTTTGCCCATTCACTTACTACATGGGTGGGCGATGCTGTTTAATTTAATCCTAGCCGTGGGTGTGAAACCCTCAAAATAATGGCGAGGTTAACAATCTAACATCTCACAGTGGTGATGGTGTTTTATTCAATGACCTTTAAAATGAATTTGTGTTCCCCTAAATGGACGCCATCATTTTTAAAAGTTTTCCGCCTAGCAATACAAGGACCTTTGACTTGATTTATATTCGAAGTGTAAACTTGGTCAGTTGAGGTGATATGCCCTATTATCGATATCCTAATTTTGATTTGCTCATTCCAACTCATGACTTACATTTTTCTTTCACAAGGAAGTTCATAAATGTATTTCCTGAAGACCTAACTCCATACAGATGCTGAGAAACTTTTCTTAATTTATGTTTTTGAATTCTCGCAGGGCACAGAAGTGGTCCCAAGCAATTCCAGGTCACACACATGTTTACTGTCTGGTGTATTCGTAGGTAATGTTAGGGTGCTTGTTCGATTATCATTTGGTATTGAAGGGGGGGCCAAACAGGAAGGGCCCAAACAGATAGCCATGAAGCTTGCTGTTCGATCTGAAGACCAAGCTGTCAGTGAAGCTATTCATGAGATGGTTGCCAGCGGCTAATTTAGTGGTTCAATGAAATTGCATTATAGAGATGAAGAGAGGAAAGTCTGGTCAGTTAATGAAGTTCATTGGGTTCAAACCGCCCTTAATGGTAGATGAAGAGAGTGCTCATTTTAAGTTGGAAAATAGGGTTTCAGATAGCACATTTTGTTTCTGGGGTGTCTTCACTTTGTTTATCTTAAACTGTTGATGTAGTTTGGAGCACTAGAATACAATACCCAGTGGTGAAAGGAGAGCATACTGGGTACGCATACATATTTCTATTTGATCTGTAAACTGCTTGTGTTTTTCAATTTTCTGATCAGAGGTAGCTGATTGCTTCTCTGAGTCACTTCTTACTAGGGAATTGTTTTCCATGGAAAACTACCTTGTTTCCTGTTTTATTGTTAGGCAGAATGAAATATATTCCATCGTAATTTTTGGCAAGTCTTCCTACTTCGAAGAGTTAAGTTTCTGCTTGCAAGAAGTGTGCAGAATGTGCTTCCGATGCAGTAATTTTTTTTTTTTGAAAGTGTTCCCATGTAGTAATTGACACCCAGAGAAACCCACATAGCCTTCGAGTTAATTCCTTTAAGTAAATTTATATATATAAAACAGAGTTTTTTAAATTGTTCACATTCAGCGGAGTTTCTGGTTGATTTTGGCCCCACCATTTAAAACTTATCAAGTAAAAATGGTGGGACCACCATGATATTTTAAAACCTAAATTTAAAAAAAAAAAGAAAAAAAAAATTATATATTCAAAAAAAATATAATATATTATGCTACAGAATCTTATATAATATTGAATAAAAAAACTATTCGTGCTCATATCATAATAAAATTCTTAAAATAATCATCATTTAAATTAGATCAAAAAAAAAAAAAATCATGATCATAGTTAAATTACATACAAAAAAAATAACCATAAAAATGTTCAATTTCCAAGTAAAAATATAACTAGAAAAATGTTCAATGTCCTTTACAGTTCTTATAATCCAACAAAATAACAATTCGTCAATGTCCAGTACAGTTCTTATAATCCAACAAAATAACATTCCTAACTAATGACAGAACCAAATACATTGTCTAGCTACAATCATAATATATAAAAAAATAAAAAATATCAAAGATAATGTTTAAGAGAATGATTAAAATTAAAAATTGAATACCTGGGATAAACTAGGATGTACGTCACCTCCGCAACTAATTCTTTTTTTCGAAAACGATCCTGTTAAACCAAAAAAAAAATGGATTAGAAACAATAATCATGGCGATACTATTGAACGGAAGAAAAAAAAACATAAATGGATTAGAAAGGAGAATGATTTTGGTTTAGAAAAGGATACGATTGAAGATCACTATTCTAAGACAAAAATTATTTTTTGAAATATATGTTAATAGAATAGAATGATATTATTCCTAAAAACACAAAAATATTTTATGTGGTATAGTTCTATAAAATGATATTATTCCTTAAAAAAAATAATAGAAAATGATGTTTTTCTTAATATAAAAATATTAGAATAAAAAAATTCATTTTGCAAGACAAGCTTAATAAGGAAACGTTACTATCCATCAGTATTGTGGCTATTTATAATTGATATTATTTCCTTTTTTTTGGTTTTGTATGTTTCATTCAATTAAGAATAAAAACAAAAACATAATTATCGTATCTTTTCATCCTAGATTTACTAAAAATCTAGATTTTTTTTTTTTTGTTGGAATGTTTATATTTGGTGTCTCTATAAATATCGTTCGAACAAAAGGTCGATGGTGACTTGATTTTTTTTTTTTTGGATTTTGTTCAATTGATGCTTACGTTGTTTTTTTTTTCTTTTCTGATCTATGTTTGTCGTTTGTTGTGCAGGTACCCACGAAAGTTGATTGCCATTGATAACTCGCTTTGAAGTCTGCGATTGTGTCGAAAGATGGTAGGGTTTTATTCGTTCTTTAATAAAATTATTAGTAATTATATTGATTACCGTGTTTCTAACTTTTCTGATAATTTACGATTCCTATTTGACGGAGACAAGTTTTGAGTCTCTTATTGTTGTATGCACATTAATAATGTATTGTATAAATTTTGCTCGACCAATATTGTTTTTTCCTTTGTAGTATTAGTGCTATTAGATTCGATGGTTATTTTATTTTCTTATGTTTTGGTTGCTTCTTTTTTTGGTTGGTAATTGCACCCAACGTGTGATTAAGTTGTGTAGGTGTATTGGTTGATTTGCATTGGGGTCGGTTCCGATGTCTCAGCCACAATTTCAAACATGATGGTTTCCCTTTCATTTCTTTTTCTTTTTTCTGTTCCATTGGGTTGTGTTATGAACTGCATCAACGACGTTCACCTGAGATTGAGTACCGAAGTAAACTACTAGAGATCGGGTCTTGAATTGTCTTGAGTTGACAATTGCATCTCTCTCCGTAAAGGTATCAAGAGACGTGTATTTTGTTTTAACTATTCATTGCCTGTTTGAAATAAAGTATTAATACAAAAACATCTTATTCCTCTTGATTTCTTAAGATATTCATTTTCTTATAAGTTTAATACTATGTGAAGAATTCAATTTATTACTATCCAACAAACCTAACATGCTAATTAATGCTAATTAATGATTGATTTTTAAAGCATGTCTAATCTCTCACGTCTTCAAGAATTTTCGTACAAAGCCATGTTGTCCTTAGATCCATCTTTGTTGATGTCGTTCCCTTTTTTTTTTTTTTTTTTTTAGCAAAAAAAAGAGTTGCACACACGGGTTTCACTTAATGCTGTGTAGTTGCCAAATTATGTAGTGGCTCATGTTGGACGAAAAGTTGTTAGTATCGCAAACGCATGACCCATCACAGTTTTTCTTTTAAGCTAAATGAGAAATCTGCACATATGAAGTCTCAATGTAAATGGATGTATAAATAACATAAATGTGCATATGGTACAACGGTTTGGACCGATCCAGAAAAAAAGAACAGTTTGGAAAGGTCTAATGCAGAGATTCAAAACACAGCGAGTCTACCAGCTTTAAGACGAGCAATAGTCAAATCCCAATGTAACATTCTGTATGGTGGAAGGGGTTGTTATTTTTTGTAATCAAACAAAGCCTCTGGTAGTATTCAAGGATGGTGATATTATTCAGTGAAATTTAATTTTATTTTTAAGGGTTGTGCTATAAGTCTTTGACTTTAAAATTCCTTTATGATGTGCATTGTAAAATAAATTTTAAACGGCGAACGACCTAAACTCACTTTATTCACAATTTTAATCTACTCATCAAAATTATTCACCACATAACTTGAGGGTACATTCAATGTATCACAGGTTATGTCTTTCATTTCATCCCTCATCTAGGGTGTATATCGAGCCAAGCCAGGCCGCCTGGCCTAAAAGCTAAGTCAGGCCGGGCAGGTCAGGCTTAGCATTTTGAGTGCCTATAAATTATTTCATGCTAGGCAGACCGAGTACAAGAAGATAATTTTTATGGGCAGACTAGAGCCTGGGATATTTATAATATTTTATATAAAAAATATATAAAAAATATTTAATTTTAAATGTCAATACGTATTTTCTTCCATATCATATACTGTTCTCTGTGTCATTATTTTAGACCGCTTTAACTTTGTCTTTTAGAATTATAGAAGACCAAGAGATTTCCTAGACAGTCCCTATTATGTTGCCAAACTTATTGAAAAACAAAATTTATGGAGAAAATAAATCTAATTGGTAACTGAATTAAATAGGAAAGAAAAATGAGAGAATAAAATTTTCTAAGGAAAATATAACCCAAAATATTTTTGGACATGTTTATGGAGTAGAATTTTTCTAAAAATTGATTGCAGATAAATACAAAAAATATTAAACATATTTGTTTCCTTTTTATGGAGATAATATTTAAGATTTTAGTTAGTGTTATAGGGCCTGCGGCCCATGGATGTGCGGTCCATATAGTTACTTAGGGTTTTCCCTGAACTGTATATAAAGGAACCTATGTAATACTATTACAGTTGCTGATCTAATAAGATTATCCCTAAAGTCGTTATCATGCACGAAGCCTTGACCAGAGCTGCGGTTGATTTTTTTTTTTTGGATGCGTTACCAGGTATTTTTCTTTTAACATAAGAATTTCGTTTTTTATGAATATATTAGGGTTCTACGGATGAATAATTATAAAACATAGAGATTTCACCGTTAGATTTCAACGAAATTTGAGTATGTTGTTCTATATTATGTCAATCATTCATACCAAAAATTTCAGTTAAATCAGAGAATGATGCTATCTTCAAAAACTCTATACATGATAATATTTTCCGTTTAGAAAAACCCTAATTTTGAACAGCGCCGTGAGAAATTAATATTTACAATTTCAACCATTGGATTAAGTTTAAATTTTGGTATGAGTTAGATTATGATCTTATATATCAACTGTAAAAATTTCATTACGATCCACCCATGGAAAGTACCTAAACATATAGGATTTTGATAATCGTGTCTGCAAAAACGTGATTTAGAACTGTTTATTGCGTATCATATAACTTGTAATCCAGCCGTTAGAATAATATGAAAATTGGGTATGTTTATTACAACATGTTTGTACATCACCAGTAAATTTTTTTATCAAAATCGGACATGTATAAGATTGTCTATTGATCAGAACAGTTGAATAAAGAAACTTTTCAGTTTTAGGGTTAATAAAATGTTTTAGTTCTTTGAGCTTAGAATGCTATCCCATATATGGGTTGGGTTTGACTTGACCGGTGTATTTTTGGAACCATAAAGAAATTTGGTTAATTAACTTTGATGTCAGGCTTATGATCATCAATTGGACAATGGCTTTTTCGTGTTACCTATACAACCATACACAAATTTTGTTTTTGTGCCTATCTTGACCATAAAGGAATTTGGTCTCATGGAAAATGGTACCGAAATTATTCATTTTTGCAGAGAAGGGACTTCTGGCCACACTAATAGTGACACTAATTTCGAGAAAACACCTAAGAATCCCGCCAATAAAAGGATGCAGATGGAGTTGCTCTTGTTTTAGCGGTGATTTACCGGACGTTGGTTCAAGCAATGAAAGGCTAGTACCAAATTAGTTGTGAGCTACAAAATGTACCGGGAAACTCTCAAACAAGAATCTCACTATGTTGTAGAAAATGATCTTACTCTTGACATCAACCTCACAATTTCATGCTTTCATGGCATAAAGGATGTTGCCACATCATGAATACACCCGAATTTGCTTGTGCCTAAATATTTAGTTTTTGTTTTATGGCTTATTAGACCTCATTGTAAATGGTTTTGTTAGATGCTTTAAAGTACGTTATAAGTTTTTGTTTTAGAGAAACTATTGAGTCATTCTAGTGGATTGTACATCACCACTATTAGGATTATTGAATCTTATATTGTTTCTAACGACGAACTGTTGGCCAATGACTTATACAAGCTTTGGCACTACCGACTAGGGTGTCCAGGTCGACATTTGATGATCTGTGTTTTAAAGAACTCACACCGACATCATTCTTTCGAGTGAGAAATAAATGGGACAAAATATTGTTGCGACGAAGAGTAACAGTGTGCTTCATAAAGTAACTGAAACACAAAATTTGCATTTAAAGGAATTGAAGCGCGGTTATTGTCTTCTAAAGTAAGTGAAGTGCAATCTTCACCTTTTAAAGTAACTAAAGCATACCATTTATCCCATTTTCTTCGTTGGCCTTATCGAAGGCACATCACTCATAATGCAAAGCTTGCTCTTTAGCAAAGATAAGATCGAGACCATCCTATGCTAAAGATACCAAAGAAAAATTCCATTTTCACGAAGGATACAAGGTGATATTTGTGGACTTTTACATCCAGAATGCGGACCATACAAGTATTTTATGGATCTGGATGATGCTTCGACCCGTTGGTCACACTTGCATTGTTGTCCACAATAAATGCTGCTTTTGCAAAGCTCCCAGCACAAGTGATATGTCTAAGGGCTCACCACCCTGATCATATAATCAAGTTTATTGGACTTGATAATGCTGGAGAATCTACATCTAAAGGAATTGATGATTTTTTGTATGTCTAAAGCAATTGACATAGAGCTTTATGTACCCCATATACACTCTCGAATTGGTCTCGCAGAAGCAAACATCAAAAGGTTACATATGATAGCTAAGGCACTGGTTATGCGTTCAAACCTGCCTATTACTGCTTGGGGTTACACCATATTGCATGCAGCTTGACTTATTCTCTTTAGACCCACTCATAGCCAACCATAATCTGCGTACCAGTTGGTAACTGGATATAAGCCTGATTTACATTTACGCATTTTTGGTTGTGCCGTACACGTGCCAATTACGCCTCCACAACGTACTAAGGTGGGTCCACATAGACAATTAAGTATTTATGTTGGATACGAATCCCCAACAAATATCCGCTACGAACCTTTGACATGCGATCTCTTTACCGCTAGATTTACGGATAGTCACTTGATGAGACAACCTTCCCGTCGTTAGGGGGAGGTAAGGAAAAGTATTTCCTAAGGGAACGACAGGAATTGTCGTGGTGTGTTTCCCACTTTGTCTCATATTGATCCCCGCACTTCGCAATGTAAATGTGATGTGAAAAACGATTTTCGATATCCAGAATGCACACTGGTATCGCTAAAGTGACGAGATCAAATATACCAACTGCAAGCGTGCCTGCAAGGTTATATATCCTTAAATAAGGATACACACCATAAACTAAGGTGTTGCAACTATACTCTGTGGAAGTATGGTTGAGGCCGTGGCTCTATAAAGGAAGTTGGAGAGACCACTAGGTTCGATTGATACTCACCTAGAAAGGAAAAAGTTGAGTAAGGCACAATCTAACTATTTATATCATCTGAAATCATCTCATAGAATTTTCTCTGAACATGTCCATGAATCAAACTGGAGGACGCTCCGAAGTTTTAAATGATTCTAGAGAAATGAAATCCCAATGGATTATGAGAATGCACATGAGTCAATGGAAGGATCATGCGTGCATAGTGATGATATAATTCAGTTGCTCCAGAAGTAGAGCACGATGAGATCGAACCATGCTCTATATTGTTTATATTTAAACAAAGAGCATATTTGGCCTACGCAATCCAGGCAGAACTTAGTTCTTTGACAAATATACAGGTATTTGGTGCGGTAGTGCTAACCGACCAAGTGTAAAGCCTGTGGGACATACATGGTTATTTGTCACAAAGTGTAGTGAGAATAATGAAGTCTTAAAGTATAAAGACTCACCTTGTGGCGCGAGGTTTCTCACAAACCCCTGGATCGCTTATTGTCTTGTAGCAAACATCATGATGTTCTGCTAATTAGATTAGCTTGGCAGTTTCAGAAGGATTTGAAATGCAACTTATGGAAGTGGTTACATAATATCTCTATGGGGATCTTGATATAGAGATTATTCATGAAAGTGCCAGATGGCCTTCCATTACCCAAAATCAAGTAACTCTAAACCACGGAGTGCGTTTACAGTTAAGTTGAAACGCTCACTTTACGGATTGAAGTAATCCGGACGGATGTGGTATACCCGTCTAAGTGATCATTTGATTGGGAAGGGATATAGAAATAATAAATTGTTCCCTTGCGTGTTTTGAAATGAAACAAGTTCCAAATTTGCAATTATAGTTGTCTATGTCGACGATATGAACATAGTAGGTACTTTTGACGAAGTAAGAGAAACCGTAAACTATTTGAAATTCGAAATTGAGATGAAAGATCTTGGGAAAACTCGGATGTGTCTAGAACTTGAACTAGAACATCGAGCTTGTGGAATATTACTCCATCAGTCAGCATATGTCCATAAGATATTCAGGCAATTTAAATATGGACAAGTGCACCGGCTAGCACTCCCATGATTGGTCGAACTTTAGATGTACGTAAAGATCAATCTCGTCCATAGGAAGGTGACGTAGATGTTTTGGGAAACGAATATCCCTATGTAAGTCAATAAGCGCATTATTGTACTCATACAATGTACTCGACCAAGTATCTTGTTCTCAGTGAACTTGTGAGCTAGATGTAGCTCAGCGCCAACGCAACGTCATTGGAATGGTATCAAGAATATCTCTAGATACCTAAAAGGAACCATTGACATGGTTTTGTTCTTATCCCTATGAAGATGCAAGTAGAGTTTTCTAATGAACTTGCAAATTGTATTGTACTCCCATGATTACATGTGAAAAGTATAGGACTAACGGAATTGTCCGACTCCCATGATTGCAAAACTGTAGAGATCTAAAGAACTTGTCTGACTACGTAGGATTAAAGGAAGTGTCTACCTGTATTGGACTAAAGAAGTTGTTCAAACTCCCATGAATGTATTGTACTAAGCAAGTTGTCCTACATCAGGGGGAGCATCTAGTGGTAAGTTGTACTCTTTTTCCCTTCACTGAGGTTACTTTTTCCCACAGGATTTTGTTACTCAGCAAGGTTTTTAATGAGACAACTGCAATACCAGAAGTGCAATCGAAAAGTTGTTGATTATGAAGGGACAATAATCACTTAGTCAACGAAGTAATCAGGGGGAGATATGGTGAACTTATGGGTCATCACCTATAGTCACTTTCGAAAAGCTCATGACTAATGAAACTGTCTAGAGACTATACCCCAAACGAAATCAGGGGGAGATGCCGACATCAGGGGGAGGATCCAATGATATGATGCCGACATATTTTGATTCGAAATGTGAAACTGTGTTGTACTCTTTTTCCCTTCGATCGAGATTAGTTTTCCCACAGGGTTTTGTTACTCGACAAGGTTTTTAGAGAAAATACGTCAACAACCACACTTGGTGTATATGCTGAATGTTGGAGACTTGAAGACTGGATATTACTGAACTGCATCGGAATCAAAGAAATGAACACGATAACATGTCAAGCGAAACAACTTCCAGCGAGAAGCAAGAGTGTTATTCAGCATGAGCAAAGGCGTACTTCTGGACTTATCGCGTTGTACTCTTTTCCCTTCGTCAAGGTTTTGTCCCACTGGGTTTTCCTTGTCAAGGTTTTAACGAGGCAACATATATGCGAGTCTAACTCTGTTCTAAGTATTCTTAATATTGCACCCTTTTTCCAAGATCAGGTTTTGTCCCTTTGGGTTTTCCTAGCGAGGTTTTAATGAAGCAATTGACTTAGACACAATGGTCACCGGAGAGATAGCTACATTTGAAGAACTAAATATGAAGCTGAAAGAGAAGTCACCTACCACGACCAACTCCAACAAAGAAGCTTACGAAGACTCGAGACGTTATACTCTCTATCTTTCAAGGTTTTGTCCCAGCGGGTTTTTCCTTGTTAAAGTTTTAGTGAAGCAACACATTTGAAAAACTACATTCGAAGCACTATATGTGAAGCACTATGTATATAGTTTTGTTATTGAACCGCACAAGGGGGAGTGTTATAGGGCCTGCAGCCCATGGATGTGCGGTCCATATAGTTACTTAGGGTTTTCCCTGAACTGTATATAAAGGAACCTATGTAATACTATTACAGTTGCTGATCTAATAAGATTATCCCTAAAGTGTTAGGGGGATATTAAAAATATTTTTATAATTATAAAAAATGTAAGAGTATACTTGTGACTTGTGAGTTTATGGGTAGTACAAATAGGTATCAGGGCCGGGTAGTTCGGACAGGTACCAGACCGGGTAATCAAATTTTAAACAAAGCATGAGCACGACCTTCGGGCTCCCCGCAACGGGCCTTGACAGGCTTTAGACGCTTACGGATTCAGGCGGGCACACGCAGGCCAGACCGGGTATCGTTTTTTTTTTTTAGTATTATTTACACCCATACCCTCATTATGTACATACGAGGGATCTAATTTATACTCCTTATACTTTTATTTTAGTTGTCATAATAGAGTTTTACACAAATTATATTAAAGAAAGGAGATAAGTATATTTTTTTTTCCATTTATATCTTTAATAAAAGTCTTTAAATATTAATATATTGGTATATTTAGATGAAAACTTATATTTTCAAGATAAAATGTAAGGGTATAGTTAGCGTGAAAAAACAACTATGGTAAATATTAAGAAACAAAAATAAATATATTCGCCTATATATTATATTAAAACATGATTGGAGTTAATAGGCATTGTTGGCATTTTTAAATATATTACCTTTTTTATTATTGAAAATATATTAATTGGTGCTCATGCGATCCCGACTAATCATAAACAAAGCAGGGCAAAGCAAACAAACCCGTGCGTAGCACGGGTGATAAACTAGTTCTCTCAAGAGTTTAACGGAGACTTTAACGTCGTCTCACTACGTTTCACCATTCCTCTAACCGTGTTGTGACACTACGAGTTAGATAAAAACAGCCGAGTCAGCTCAGCTATTAAATTATTGTACTGCACCATCAATTCCCGCACGGCTTCTATTTAACTCAGACCTAAAACCCTTTTTATCTTTTTTCCCTTCTTCTTCTTCTTTTCGAGAAGGAGAATCGCTAGATGCGTTCGAACCCTAGAAATTTCACTCAATCTTTTGCAGAAGGATGGGAGATTTCAATAGCAACAATAACGATGCGTTTAATCGCAATAGAGATGCTGCTGCAGTTCAAGCTCGTACTAAAGCTCAAACTCGTGCGAGTGTTCTTCAATTAAAACTGGTATTACGACAAGTCCCTTTGTTATATGTATTAGATCCAAGCAAAATCTTCTTACCAATGTTTTTGTGAGATTGATTTTGTATTTTGGTCCATTTCAGATTGGTCAGAGCCATCCAACTGGTCTTACAAATAATCTTCTGAAATTGTTTGAGCCACGAGCACCATTGGAATACAAACCGCCTCCTGAGAAAAGGAAATGTCCATCATATACTGGTCTGTAATTGTATAATTTCAGAATTGATTTTGTTTCCATCTCTCTAATGATTAAGGGATGTGTTACTAACTTTAGATTAATTTTTGTTTATTTTTCAAGGAATGGCGCAATATGTTGGGAAATTTGCTGAACCTGGAGACGATGAGTATTCTCCACCTGTTAAAGAAGGTGAAACTGCTGTAAGTGAAACTGCCTTTAGCCTTTGTGTTTCATTGCTTCATGTTGTGTCCATTGGTTGACCCGATTGTGATATCTAAATCTTTGCCTTTATGATAGGTGCAAAGAAGGGCACGAGTTCATAAATTGCGGCTAGAAGAGGGTGCTAAAAAGGCTGCTGATGAGCTTGAGAAATGTAGTGTTTTAATTTCTCTCTCCTTTTGCTGCTTACTTTAAGTTGAATGCTTTGTAGCTTACTTCTTTCTATGTGCAATGCTAGATGATCCTTCAAATGATCCAAATGTAACGGGTGATCCATATAAGACATTGTTCGTGGCAAGGCTGGTAAGTGACTATATGCTATTCTAATTTTTACCAAGCTCAAACTGTTTTCTTGGTTTGATCTAAGTTACTCTGGTCTGTTGCAGAATTATGAGACAACTGAACACAGAATCAAAAGGGAGTTTGAGTCATATGGAACAATCAAACGGGTAAGTGTTTGAGAACACCCGAGAGAGGTGTTCAGGTTATTGCCTTTTGACTTCCTTGGTAAGCAGTTCAGTGTGTTGCAGACCATAATTGTCTTTTCTTCCCCATAGAATCGTGTGGCAACATTTGGAACCCCAGAGTGCATATAGAGGATATATTGTTGTGCCATTTTCTTCTAAAAAACAATTTTATTGATAAATCAAGGTGTTCTTCTTCATGTTTTTTACCTCTCTAAGTCACTATTACCTCTTTCTGTTGACTAGATCCCATAGCATTTCCACGACGTTTTTCATTTATACTGGAGCAGTTGAGGTCATTCGATACTGGTCCGTGGATGTTTATATGAAGTGAAAATATAAATTTATACCTCTTTCGATGTTTTCTTGTTTAAGAATGTTTGTTTTTTTATTCCGTGGATGAAGTAATTTGAAGTGCAAATTGGTATCTTAAGTTTTTTTGTGAAAAGATTTTATATGTTTTCTTTGATTTGGAAGGAAACCTGGTAAGAAGTGTTTTCCAATCGACTCTCCTGTTTTCCATATCGTGTTTTATTTCAGCTTAATTGCAACAAAGTTATTCTACTATTTGTGGCAACGGTCTTTATGGTATAAGCATATCAAATTAAAGTCATTCGTTTCGACCTCATAAACTTTTAGAGGAAGACTTTGGCCTTTTTACCTGTTCTAAAAGGACTCATTCTGGGTCAACATGAGGTGCGACTAGTGAAAGACATTTCTTTAAAGGATATATTAGCCTGGTAATGCAAATATTAGTGCACCGTTGGTGCTGACTAAGGCTGTACATCTAAGTGAATTCAGTGACACACGGGCCCTTTTTCTTCTCTTTGAATTTGAACTATCTAAGGTCAATGGTATTTGGTGCTATGGTGGTCGGTTACAGGTATTCGTTCGACTAATGGTGGTATAGGTTTTACTTAATATTGTAGGGTGTTTTTGTGTTTTGACTGACTTTGCTGAATGGTTTGAGCAAGTCATGACGGGGCCATTTTTCATTGTAAAGGTTGTCTCTTTCAGCCATTACTGCCCATTAGACTTTCAGCAAATTAAAAACAAATCTTTAGTCTTCTATTGGAAGTATTTTAGCACCCTGGTAAGGTGACGGTTATTCAGTTTCAATTTGCTTTTTCGGTCATATCTTCGTCTCCACGTTTCATTTCCAATGAGTTGGGCTGCATTCTGCATGGGTAAGCTGTAAATTTTAGTGAGCATAGTGCCTTTTGGACAAGTTTTTCAAGCCAAATGAAAGGAGAGCAAGAACTTCCCTTCTTTTCCCGTGCTAGGTAAAACACACGTCGGGAGTATCACAACCCTTTCTTGTTATTTTCATTATGGGTATTTTACATTTATGATGCTACTGAAAAGTTTTGATATTGAGTATAAAGGTCAACCAATAATCTACCAGCATTTCGGAGAATCACCCTGGTATTCCTTCTGTGTTTTATTTACTTGATTTGGTACTTAATAGGTTTTCCCTGGTAAGGGGATGGTAATTCTGTCTTGCAACTGTTAAACCGGCCACACTTCAGAATTTTCTGCCAACTGTAGCAATGGTCGTGATGCTACTCCGTGGTGAAGCTGTTAACCTTAAAAGGTGAGCACGGCTAGCGAGGCATAGTGCCTGTCTGCCGTGCCATTTAGGATCTAAAATTTTGAAAATCATCTTGGTCACCTGAACTAATTTCCGAATATGTGACATTTTTATCGGTGTCATATTTTTGTGTGCCTTTTGCATCTCTTACCGATCCCATTTTAATTCTTGTTCAGGTTCGCATGATAACAGACAAAGTAACGAATAAGCCAAGAGGCTATGCTTTCATCGAGTACACCCATACACGAGATATGAAAGGTTTGTTGTTGTGTGTGATTTATTCCTGTATTATAAGGTTTGTTGTTGTGTGTGATTTATTCCTGTACTAGTTCTTAAAATCATGTGTCTGGCTGGTGACACTTCTATATCATGCAGCTGCATATAAGCAAGCTGATGGGAGGAAGCTGGATAACAAAAGAGTACTTGTGGATGTTGAACGTGGTAGAACTGTTCCAAATTGGAGGCCTCGCAGACTGGGTGGTGGTCTTGGATCAACTAGGGTTGGGGGTGAAGAAGTCAATCAGAAGTATTCTGGCAGGTAATGTCATCTCCAATTTCTTCTCTTTTAGAATTAGTTAGTTGGATGTTGCCTGCCAACACACTAGCACACATGTTGGAATTTTCAAGTTGTTTTTATATCCTTGCAAGTAGACTATGTGTCACTGGATCTAATTTAAACCTGTGTTTGATGCTTGCTTGCCCTTGTAATTTAGTTTTTCTCTGTACATTAGTACCCTTGTTTAGTTGTTTCCCATAATTGCACAGGGAACCCCAGCAAGTAGCATCTGGAGGACCATCTCGGTCTGAGGAACCAAGGAACCGAGAAGAGCGCCATGCGGACCGGTAGGTTTTCTTTACAATGTCTTGGTTTTATTCTTTTGTTGTCTTTCGGTATTTCTTTGATCTTTGTGAATAATAAGCCTTTTTTTGGTGGGCAGCGCGCCAGTGTTAATTGACTTCTGGTTTGAGTAAAAACTCAAATCTTCCAGCCAGCACTCTGAGTGCAATGGCTTTCCCTATTTATTTTTGCAACGAATATGTAGTGACCACAGTATTGTAATGTTTCAGGGATAGAGAAAAGTCCCGTGAAAGGGGGAGAGATAAAGATGTGGAACATGAGAAACCTCGTGAGAGGTCCCATGACAGACCGCGAGACCGTGAATCAAGGGAGGACAGACACCGTGACAGGAATAGAGACAGGGACCGTGGGCGTGATCATGATCGTTCGCGTGATCGAAATAGAGACCGTGGTCGTGACTCTGAACGAGACAGAGACCAAGACCGCGAGCGTGATCGAGACCGTCGAGATCGCCCCCGTGATAAGGACAAGGATCATGAGCGAGATGGTTCTGAGCTTGAAGGTGTCCGTTCCCGTGACAAGGATCCAGACTATGATCGTGCTGAATCAAAGCACAGACGAAGCCGACATAGTGAGAGGGACAGAGACGCTGAGCGTGAATCTGGACATGGGTATGATCATTTGGAGCCTCAAGGTGATCGGGACCGATATGACCTTGATGCTGAGCAAGATCGCTATGATCAGATGGAGACAGAGAACTATGAAGATGTCCGTGCGACTTCTGAGTCGCGTGAAAGGGAGAGAACCCGGGATTATGGACGAGATTATGAGTAATAAGGGACTGTAACCATAAGATATATGAGTAAGTCTACAAAGCTGGATGGGACCCCCCTTATTTTCTCTTTTCAAGGTATCATGTTTAACATTACTGATATTTTCGTTCTCAGGTTGTTTGGTCTGGCCAGGGAAACAAACTGAAGAGAAAAGAGAACTATTTTATTTCAATTGTGCTGCCAATCAGTTCTAAGAGTTAGGATTTTGGGTGTTATGAATTTGGCTTGCTGTTTAGTTTGATTTAGTTTTTGTTCTCAAAGCCTGTGTTTTTTATTTATTTATTTTTTATTTTTTTTTGTGGTTGGGATGGTTTGTTGTAGTCCTAGTGGTCCTTTTTGAATTGTGTACGACTGCAAAGACCCTTTTACTGTGAAATTCGGATGACTTTTTAAATATGTCCCACATTTCACTGTCGAGCAGTTGGCCATTTCTGATTTATGGACTTGTCATTGAATCATTTAACGTTAGGGCTTTCCCTCTTGCTAGCAGTGTGATCTACCTTCCTTGGAAACTAAACTTTTTATCTACACAACACTAGACAAGAAATCAATAACGGCAAAGACTGAGTATTTCTATGACGACCTTGATAGCTAGGAGACCCAAAACTATGCTGGGCAACCCAATTTGCCACAACCCCAAAATTTGCAAGGCAATCCTCAAGAAGTTTGTCACAACCCAAAATTTGCAAGGCTACTACGGCGAGCAGCAAAAGTAGGTAATGATGGCGTCCTCTTCCTCTTTGCTTACTGGCTGTTTTAGGGGCCGAAGGAATTGTTAGAGAAGCCGGATAATAAGACTAAATAGGGTTGTCCAATAGCTTTTTCTCAAAACCCCTTATCGAACATATTTTTTTAATTCCAAACTACCCCTTGAAGATCCAACCGAAATTAGGTAGATCCAACCGAAATTAGGTAGATGCCAACCGAAATTAGGTAGATGCCAACCGAAAAATGCAGATGTTTCACATTAACATTAATTTCGGCTACAATGTTTTATGTAGATGCCAACCGAAAATTTTCAAATCCGGGGAAATCTTGGCCGTACAGTAATTTTCGTCTAGATCTAAGTACAAAATTCAGCCGAATTTTTTTAAAATCTAGACGAAAAGTTTGTTAAATTATGAGATTCCTGCCGAAAATTCTCTATAGCAAAAGTTTTTGTAAAGACAAATTTCGTCTGGATTTTGGACTATAACCCAGCCGAAAGTGCTGCCATTAACAGTTTCGGTTGCATATATGTGGACGAAAAAACAAAATCGTATTCAATTTTCGTCTGCATTTTTCACATTTAACATTAATTTCGGCTACAATCATTGTGACACAATCTAAGAAACTAGTTTTCGTCTGCAAATTACGCATGCAAACTGTAAACATCCAGACGAAAATCTGGAAAGCAAGCTAATTTCGGTTGAATTTTAGGGTTTAATCCAACCGAAACTCAATAGGGTAATTTAGACTTTTCAATGTTTTTAGACACCCCTTATAACACCCCCTAGGATATCAATATTGTTTTCCGGCTTCTCTAACAATTCCTTCGGCCCCTAAAACAGTTTTGCTTCGTCCCGCCTTGCATCTTGTCCATGGAAGTTTATAGATTCCTTTCCACCTGTTGTTATAGCAAATGGACTTAAGGTTTCCATACTTGGTAACAAGTCTCTCTATTTTATAGTAAAGGTTGTGATCTCGCTAAGTGTGAGATCTAAAGGTTATGGTTGTATTAGGTTCTTCATCTCCATTAAACTTCTTAAATCTGATGGTTATTGGCCCACTCCATGATTGCCTATTAAAAACTATATTATGTTTATGTGATATATTTTTTTTTTTGAAGGACATGTGATATATTAATTAGTGTATCATTATTTTTTTTATAATCTCTCATTAATTTTTCAGAAAAAAATCTCATTAATTAATATAATATATGATTGTTTACATATGAAAATTTTAATAAGAATTACATTAATACGCGTTGGTGGCGATTGTGGTGGTGTTGGTCAGTAGTGGTCAGGGCCGTCTAGGCGACGGCCTAGAGCCCCAAATTTTGGGGGCCCAAAATTTTAATTTAAGGTACTAATAGTAGAAAATTTCTTTTTAGAACACCTTTTGTTAAAAAAATTGGGCCGCCTCACACAAATTTGACATTGTAATCCTACCAAAATCAAAGGCCCCAAATTGTTAGTTCGCCTAGAGCCTCCCGAAACTATGAGACGACCCTGGTAGTGGTGGGAACGGTGGTGGTTGTTAGTGGGTGGTGGAGGCGGTAACGTTTAATGGTGGTGGAAGAAGTAGTGGCAATGGTGGTTTTTGTGGTCTCATCGTTTTTAGCACGATTGATAAAGATGGGTACCCAATATCCGCGATGATACCAAATTATGTAGGGAAAAAAATAATCATGATTGTTGGATCACTCAAATGGTATCCCTGTTGTTTTCGGTACATGCCCATAAAACACATGAAGGACAAATTAGGTTAGAAAAAAGGTTATTAGCCCACTCCATAATTGTCCATTAAAAAGCATTTTATATTTATTAGTTAATGTATCATTAATTTTTTATAATCAATAATTTATTAATTAATCATTATAAATGTCTCATTAATAATCTAATAAATATTTTTTTTAGATAATTTTGATAGAAATTATTTTATTATTTTACTTTTTTATAGATTTGAAAGGTTATATTTAAAGGTTGGATCGAAGCCCACTACCTACAAATACAAAATGCAAATCTGGATAAAGATGGAGCATAATACTGGATCGACAGTTTTTGAGGCCTCGAGAAGGTGGCAGAGGATTAACTCCAGTATAGCATCTTAACGTTGATGGCCATCAACAAGGTTTGCTCGAATGGCAGCTTCAAACATATACAAGATTGTGCACAAATGATTTCACTAGGTTATGCATTTGAGGTACTACACACAGTCATTTTGCATAGAAAAATTGCTTTCGAGATATGTGTGGCGAATTCTTACCAAGGAAGCAAAATAATATTTCCGTTTTCGGGTGTAAACATGCCAGACTAGCTATCAAAAAAACTAAATCCTTATATATTCCTTCCGTTCCAATTTACTTGAGGGTTTTGGTTTTGATACACTTGCTAAAATTGGTATTTTTTTACAATTTTTTTAACAACACCCAAGCATTATATCTTCTACGTTACATTTCCAAACTCAAATGCATTGATTTTATTAAAAAATATGTGAAAAAATATCAATTGTAGCAAGTGTAAAGCAAGTGTATCAAAAC